>OZ022232.1:12332511-12550063 GCA_963978835.1 Tenthredo scrophulariae
TAAGATAGCTTGTTATTGCTACACAAAGCTCCAGGTATGCAGGGATTCCAACGAAGATCTAAGACGTAAGCGTTTTCTGTTGATGATAGTCTGATCTCACGTAACAGCTCCAGATTCTGAAAGTAGATGCGGACACGGGTCGTTTTTGAGAATACGATTACTCATAAATCACAGGGTTACTCAACGGATAAATATTACTATGGAAAAGTATGGGAGGTCCAGTGGAGTCCCGGTTATCCAGACTCATATTTCAAGCCCTTTGTAGTCGACTACAAGTTATTTTCAGCAAAACTAATATTATAATAAATTGTACATCGTCATAATCGTACAATGCACGTACGTATTTTTCTACAATATGTATGTCACGGCTGTCCGAGGGGGTGATATAGTGGGGGTAACGGCACATACACATGTACACACCCACGAGAGAATTTCGCCCCCTAAATTCTCGAGTATAAAGAATTATTTCGAGAATCTGATGTGTACGAAATGTGCCTCGTTCAAAATAGTTTTGGGTGAAATAGTGGAGGTTAGCCACAAATGAGCCTAAAGCTGTAATGAAATGTTATTAAAGTTTGGTCATAACGGCTAACACACGGATATACACACTGACGCAATATACATGGCCGCCGCGTCAGACACCTGGAATCACATTTAGCGATAAAATGTTTTTCGCCTTTCGCTGATTACTGAGGACTATTTCACCCACAACAATATTTCGGCCGAGACAGTCGATTCACAAACTCAAGTTGAATAACAATCTGAATTCTGAGAATTCAGGGTACAAAAGTTCGCTGCAGATGATGAGCTCCGTGTTAGGATCCATGGCCGGCGAAAAATATTCACAGGCCCCGTCCATCTCACTCATACAGTCCCACACATTTACATTAAATATAAAACATATACGAATAAAGGGGGATAGCCAGCTTCAGTATTCTGAAATGTGACTTAAATAATTATTCATTGATAAGCAAGAACTTAGATTCAATAATGAAAAGTACCACATGTTTTCATAAGCTGAGTCATTCACGGTGTGGTTCAAAAAATTAATACATAGCGGTGCTAGTTCCCCTTCGGAAAACCTTAATACTGCGAATACAAATATGCATCAATAAAACCCTAATTCTATGTTAACACCACTTGTGTTTTACCATTGGATGGATAGCCGGATTTTCGTTTGCTCGGACTACCCCTGGTCCCAATGAGTCCGGATAATCGGGTTTCTACTGTGCAATCAGCGTCAAAACAATAAATTTGATACTGATATTCAGGCAGTCTCAGGAAATATAAAAGTCCGAATCTTGAAAATACTAACAATCAAGAAAAATTGTAAATAAAAAAGTTTACAAGTACATACTACAAAATTATTAAAAACTTTCTCATTTCAAAGTTTTAACGTTTCTTTTACTCAATAATAAAATCGCTCTGAACCTACTCGATAAAGTTTTGATAAAGATACTCTTATATAAGTAAAAAATGTAAAAGTATATATCAGACTTAAGGGGGTACATACACCTTGGAAACAATTTATTTCAAATCGCTGATACGCCGTGGTGAAGTAATTCGTCGACCCAGTTTTTTTACAGTAGATTACTAGTGTTTTGAAGAATCATTCACAATTACTGAAGAATATTTGTATTTTGCGTTACGTAGTTCTCAGTTACCGATGAAAAAGCGGTTGGTGCAGCATACAGCTGGCAGCGTTGTTTGAATCTTTTCGAAATTCTGAGGAAACATTCTACATTGATGTGATTCCGGACCAAACCAACAATATCGAATGAATTTTAATTTTGAGTATAAAAATTATTCGATCCAAGCCGCTTTTATATCTGATTCTACAGAATAATAGTAAAAAGTCATAAACTTTCATACTTGGAATTAAAATTCATTGGATATTGCTGGTTTGGTCCTGAATTACATCAATGTAGAATGTTTCCTCCAAATTTCGAAAAGATTCAATCAACGTTGCAACCTGTATGCTGCACCAACCGCTTGTTCATCGGCAGATGAGAACAATGTAACGCAAAGTCCAAATATTCTTCAATAATTGTGAATGATAGTTCAAAACACTAGTAATCTACTACAAAAAAAAAAAAAAGGTCAATGAAATATTTCATCACAGCGTATCAGCGATTCGAAAAAGACTGTTTCTACGGTGTATGTACCCCCTGAATCCTACATTACACTAGGGTCGTGAATATCTGCATTTTTTACGCCCTTAGAAAGTCATAGAAATCTAGTTATCATTACCTGCTGTGTGAAAGACGCTGCACTATAGATGTAGACGATGGGATGTAGCAGAGTAACAGCTAAGAAGGAACAATCGCAATTTAATGCCAGGCGAGTGATTTTTGCCGATAAGACGAATTCTCTTTTCCAATTCTTATCAGGATTGTCCCCACTTCTAAGGACTGTGATTTTATTATCACATGCTGCGAAAATTAATCCACGTTTTCCATCTATTGCAACAAGACTGCAGGCTGCAGGAACAGAAGCAAAGCCGTCTGATATTTTTATATTCCTCAAATGTTTGAATTGAAATTCCTGAAAAAAAATGGCATTCGAACATTTAATGTCAAATATGAGTTATATTTATTATGTCGACGAGTAAAAATTGATTTCTTGACTCCGATCTTCGCCGATTAATTCGCTCCGAGTCTCATCGAGTTAAAACGTTAGTCAGATACAAGATATTCGCGCATTCGTTTCTTCAGTCATTGTTCACATTAACGATATGTATGAATGTGTACGTATCATTACTCATCAACGCACAAACTTGAGGTTATGGCTGCTCAGCCGGTTCGAAATTCTCGGATATATATGTAAGATAGGACAATCGTTGAATGCGCGAATCGAAGACAATGACTTACTAGTACATCCTTCGGAGCTGGTGCGGTCTTCATTTTTAATATTATCACAATAAATGGTGAGTTGAATGTACTGCGACACAGGAGTCGTTGCAAAAGTAATTTAAAATCAACCTAACCATACGCCATGTCCACATAGCCTAGTTATTGCCCTTATTGCAATTTAGCGCCACCTATGAACTGTTACGTCTTAGGCTGAAAGCCGAATACTCAATTTATTGGTACAACAGTTACCATAGTTATTATCGAAGGTATGAGTATACCGACGTGCAATTACCATCAGAGTTTGAATAATACCTCTATCGATGTAATTCCATTTATAATTTTTTCTTTAATTCTCTTATATTATTTTACTCATAGATATAAGCCAATACTTTTAATAATACTTTAAATACTATCGATGTAATTCCATTTATAATTTTTTCCTTAATTCTCTTATATTATTTTACTCATAGATATAAGCCAATACTTTTAAAAGAAACAATCTCAACCAATATAGACAATTTCATCTCATTTTCTCATAAACCAAATACACTTGGAAACTTTTGTAAACACTATATATTTGAAAGCCAAAACTTTAAGTAAACTTTGAAACGTAAGAAAATATCCTTTTTGAGGAAACATAAATATTCCAGATCCTTCAGAATTTTACGACCGAAAGCGGAAAACCTAAAAAACAGAGGCAGTTTTGTTTAAAAGAAGATAGATCATAGATGCCTACAGCATCCCTTCTCATTTCCTCGACGCTTGGGCCGCTGACCCAATCGTCTCGCGCTAATGATTTTTTAGCCAACCACATCTTTTCCCGCTTTGGTTTAACGAGCTTTTTACCAATAAGAAAAAACCCGCTTCCCCGCGAGTTTTCCAGAACCTCTCCTTCGCGTACCCGCGAGGAGAGATCCTTTTTCAGTTACATTAAGGTAGTTAGTCACGAAACCTCAAATAGTGAAGATCGAACTCATAGAATCATAGAACTTAGAATTATCAATTCAAAGTGTTTGGTGAAACAGCTGAATAATCAAGTGAATTACTAAATAACTAATAGAAATTACAAACTCTAGTTAATCAACACTCACGTGAAGATTAACAACCGAATTGTTGAGCAGATTGTGAATATAAATTGTTAAATAAATATTGTTATAATTAAAAGTGAAATCCTTAAACATTTATTTCACCCACGCATAGTGGTGGCTGATTAAACCCATTACCTCAACACATACGAGTTGAACGACGTCCCGGAGAACTAGTTATCCAAAACTCGGTAAGAAACATAGAAATCTACCATCTCCAGAACTGAACCTCATAGAACTTAACTAGTGATTCGCATCTCTTAAATAACATTTATTCTAACGTAACAGAACTATGATGTCTAACAGAGCCCAGGAGTTGTTGGGGTAACAAAATAGTTAACTGACACACCGGCTATAACGACTTATCGAATGTGGTCTCTTGTCGGTAATGATGCAACAGGATCCTTATTTCAAAAACGTTTCGCGTCTTATCCTAGCGTATACCAGCATATCGTCGAAACAAACTCGTAAAAATTCTTAACGCGCATTCGCGCGGTCAATGTTTGTAGGATAATTATGGGCTTTACATTTCTAATACGGCGATATATCGTGATATCTCGATAAACGAAATACACTATGAAACACTTAAATAAGCCGTTCGTATGCTCGTGAGTCAATTCTTTCGCGCCAGGATAATGAATAAAAATAAATGAATATTTTATAAATATTATAAATATAAATTTAAAAAAATTAATGAATTTTTTTTATTATTTATAGTTTTTGCTTTTATTGACAACATTGGATTTTTCTTACAGGCGTAACGGTTACACGTGTCTTATATAATACGTAAGTTATCTATATATATTTTATAAATTTTATAAATATTTCTCTTCTTTGCATTCCATATATTAAGGGTTTTTCGAAGAGATTAGGTTGCTCACTCAGAAAATATGACTTAACACCCGTCATGTGTGTCAATACCAACCTAAGATCTGTTGTTACTAAAGGTAAAGACCGTATCGATGAACATGACAAATGTAATGTCGTTTATAAGATCCAACGTAAGGACTGTTCGGCGTCTTATGTGGGTGAAACCAAACGAGAACTTAAGACTAGACTGAGAAAACATCAAGATAATCTGAAGAAAAGCCCAGAAGTACATTCTGTTGTCTCCTTACATCAGACCGGATTCAACCATGTTTTCGATTGGGGTAGGACAGTACGCTGTTCCCTAACAAGAAGGTTGTAACGCAGGAATCAGAAAAAATAGAGTCGCTATCCAGAGAATGAAAAAATTAGGTTGCTATACAGAAAGTGAAACAATAAGGTCGCTATGCAGGAATTAAAAAAATGAGGTCGCTATTCAGAGAATGAAAAAATTAGGTCGCTATACAGTAAGTGAAAAAATAAAGTCGTTATGCAGAAATTGAAAAAACAAAGTCGCTATATTCAGGAGCGAAAACAAGAAAGCCGCTAAGCGCCGGCGGTGATGACTGCGCGGTTGGCATCACCGATCTCGCCGGCTGAATAAAAGTAAACAGCAAAAAATTGACTAATCGCGTCGAACTTCGCGAATATAATTGTATAAATCTATCGTTTCACAGAAGAATAACTCAAGTCCACTTTCTGAGCTTTCGAGGAATTGAGGTTTTTATACTTTTGAAAAATATTTATTTCTTTGCAATATGTTTCTTCGAAAAGCATAATGCTGTGTAATGGACTTCGAGGTTATTTAACAAGTCTTATTTTTTTAAAGCAAAATAGTTTTAATTATCGATGAGTTGAGTTGTTTTAGGTTCGAGTTTTCGGAGTAGAATGATTTGGAGAGGGATTTTAGATTTTCGAAGTGGCGGCCGAAAAGAAGGTAGGAGGTATGTAAAAAGAAGAGGAGGTGCGAATTGGAAATGAGAGGCTGGACCTTTGGAAACGGAAAGTTTGGGAGCTGAGGGTTTTCTTGGAATGATCAGCGGAAAAAGACACTCGAAGGAAGGGGGTCGTAAAACTATAGAAATGTTCATAAGAACCAAAATGCATAGAGGACTGGGTGGAGAAGAAAATGGTTTATGAGGGGTCAGAGGGTTAAAAAGGGGAGGTGTAATGTACCTACTCCTTTATTATAATATACTCCTTTATTACCTACTCCTTTATTATAATATACTCCTTTATTACCTACTCCTTTATTATAATATACTCCTTTATTACCTACTCCTTTATTATAATATACTCCTTTATTACCTACTCCTTTATTATAATATACTCCTTTATTATAAAGGAGTAGGTACATTACACCTCCCCTTTTTAACCCTCTGACCCCTCATAAACCATTTTCTTCTCCACCCAGTCCTCTATGCATTTTGGTTCTTATGAACATTTCTATAGTTTTACGACCCCCTTCCTTCGAGTGTCTTTTTCCGCTGATCATTCCAAGAAAACCCTCAGCTCCCAAACTTTCCGTTTCCAAAGGTCCAGCCTCTCATTTCCAATTCGCACCTCCTCTTCTTTTTACATACCTCCTACCTTCTTTTCGGCCGCCACTTCGAAAATCTAAAATCCCTCTCCAAATCATTCTACTCCGAAAACTCGAACCTAAAACAACTCAACTCATCGATAATTAAAACTATTTTGCTTTAAAAAAATAAGACTTGTTAAATAACCTCGAAGTCCATTACACAGCATTATGCTTTTCGAAGAAACATATTGCAAAGAAATAAATATTTTTCAAAAGTATAAAAACCTCAATTCCTCGAAAGCTCAGAAAGTGGACTTGAGTTATTCTTCTGTGAAACGATAGATTTATACAATTATATTCGCGAAGTTCGACGCGATTAGTCAATTTTTTGCTGTTTACTTTTATTCAGCCGGCGAGATCGGTGATGCCAACCGCGCAGTCATCACCGCCGGCGCTTAGCGGCTTTCTTGTTTTCGCTCCTGAATATAGCGACTTTGTTTTTTCAATTTCTGCATAACGACTTTATTTTTTCACTTACTGTATAGCGACCTAATTTTTTCATTCTCTGAATAGCGACCTCATTTTTTTAATTCCTGCATAGCAACCTTATTGTTTCACTTTCTGTATAGCAACCTAATTTTTTCATTCTCTGGATAGCGACTCTATTTTTTCTGATTCCTGCGTTACAACCTTCTTGTTAGGGAACAGCGTACTGTCCTACCCCAATCGAAAACATGGTTGAATCCGGTCTGATGTAAGGAGACAACAGAATGTACTTC
The DNA here is from genome assembly GCA_963978835.1 of Tenthredo scrophulariae. Taxonomy (NCBI): domain Eukaryota; kingdom Metazoa; phylum Arthropoda; class Insecta; order Hymenoptera; family Tenthredinidae; genus Tenthredo; species Tenthredo scrophulariae. Next base: position 12,339,617 of record OZ022232.1, read on the forward strand.
TGGGCTTTTCTTCAGATTATCTTGATGTTTTCTCAGTCTAGTCTTAAGTTCTCGTTTGGTTTCACCCACATAAGACGCCGAACAGTCCTTACGTTGGATCTTATAAACGACATTACATTTGTCATGTTCATCGATACGGTCTTTACCTTTAGTAACAACAGATCTTAGGTTGGTATTGACACACATGACGGGTGTTAAGTCATATTTTCTGAGTGAGCAACCTAATCTCTTCGAAAAACCCTTAATATATGGAATGCAAAGAAGAGAAATATTTATAAAATTTATAAAATATATATAGATAACTTACGTATTATATAAGACACGTGTAACCGTTACGCCTGTAAGAAAAATCCAATGTTGTCAATAAAAGCAAAAACTATAAATAATAAAAAAAATTCATTAATTTTTTTAAATTTATATTTATAATATTTATAAAATATTCATTTATTTTTATTCATTATCCTGGCGCGAAAGAATTGACTCACGAGCATACGAACGGCTTATTTAAGTGTTTCATAGTGTATTTCGTTTATCGAGATATCACGATATATCGCCGTATTAGAAATGTAAAGCCCATAATTATCCTACAAACATTGACCGCGCGAATGCGCGTTAAGAATTTTTACGAGTTTGTTTCGACGATATGCTGGTATACGCTAGGATAAGACGCGAAACGTTTTTGAAATAAGGATCCTGTTGCATCATTACCGACAAGAGACCACATTCGATAAGTCGTTATAGCCGGTGTGTCAGTTAACTATTTTGTTACCCCAACAACTCCTGGGCTCTGTTAGACATCATAGTTCTGTTACGTTAGAATAAATGTTATTTAAGAGATGCGAATCACTAGTTAAGTTCTATGAGGTTCAGTTCTGGAGATGGTAGATTTCTATGTTTCTTACCGAGTTTTGGATAACTAGTTCTCCGGGACGTCGTTCAACTCGTATGTGTTGAGGTAATGGGTTTAATCAGCCACCACTATGCGTGGGTGAAATAAATGTTTAAGGATTTCACTTTTAATTATAACAATATTTATTTAACAATTTATATTCACAATCTGCTCAACAATTCGGTTGTTAATCTTCACGTGAGTGTTGATTAACTAGAGTTTGTAATTTCTATTAGTTATTTAGTAATTCACTTGATTATTCAGCTGTTTCACCAAACACTTTGAATTGATAATTCTAAGTTCTATGATTCTATGAGTTCGATCTTCACTATTTGAGGTTTCGTGACTAACTACCTTAATGTAACTGAAAAAGGATCTCTCCTCGCGGGTACGCGAAGGAGAGGTTCTGGAAAACTCGCGGGGAAGCGGGTTTTTTCTTATTGGTAAAAAGCTCGTTAAACCAAAGCGGGAAAAGATGTGGTTGGCTAAAAAATCATTAGCGCGAGACGATTGGGTCAGCGGCCCAAGCGTCGAGGAAATGAGAAGGGATGCTGTAGGCATCTATGATCTATCTTCTTTTAAACAAAACTGCCTCTGTTTTTTAGGTTTTCCGCTTTCGGTCGTAAAATTCTGAAGGATCTGGAATATTTATGTTTCCTCAAAAAGGATATTTTCTTACGTTTCAAAGTTTACTTAAAGTTTTGGCTTTCAAATATATAGTGTTTACAAAAGTTTCCAAGTGTATTTGGTTTATGAGAAAATGAGATGAAATTGTCTATATTGGTTGAGATTGTTTCTTTTAAAAGTATTGGCTTATATCTATGAGTAAAATAATATAAGAGAATTAAGGAAAAAATTATAAATGGAATTACATCGATAGTATTTAAAGTATTATTAAAAGTATTGGCTTATATCTATGAGTAAAATAATATAAGAGAATTAAAGAAAAAATTATAAATGGAATTACATCGATAGAGGTATTATTCAAACTCTGATGGTAATTGCACGTCGGTATACTCATACCTTCGATAATAACTATGGTAACTGTTGTACCAATAAATTGAGTATTCGGCTTTCAGCCTAAGACGTAACAGTTCATAGGTGGCGCTAAATTGCAATAAGGGCAATAACTAGGCTATGTGGACATGGCGTATGGTTAGGTTGATTTTAAATTACTTTTGCAACGACTCCTGTGTCGCAGTACATTCAACTCACCATTTATTGTGATAATATTAAAAATGAAGACCGCACCAGCTCCGAAGGATGTACTAGTAAGTCATTGTCTTCGATTCGCGCATTCAACGATTGTCCTATCTTACATATATATCCGAGAATTTCGAACCGGCTGAGCAGCCATAACCTCAAGTTTGTGCGTTGATGAGTAATGATACGTACACATTCATACATATCGTTAATGTGAACAATGACTGAAGAAACGAATGCGCGAATATCTTGTATCTGACTAACGTTTTAACTCGATGAGACTCGGAGCGAATTAATCGGCGAAGATCGGAGTCAAGAAATCAATTTTTACTCGTCGACATAATAAATATAACTCATATTTGACATTAAATGTTCGAATGCCATTTTTTTTCAGGAATTTCAATTCAAACATTTGAGGAATATAAAAATATCAGACGGCTTTGCTTCTGTTCCTGCAGCCTGCAGTCTTGTTGCAATAGATGGAAAACGTGGATTAATTTTCGCAGCATGTGATAATAAAATCACAGTCCTTAGAAGTGGGGACAATCCTGATAAGAATTGGAAAAGAGAATTCGTCTTATCGGCAAAAATCACTCGCCTGGCATTAAATTGCGATTGTTCCTTCTTAGCTGTTACTCTGCTACATCCCATCGTCTACATCTATAGTGCAGCGTCTTTCACACAGCAGGTAATGATAACTAGATTTCTATGACTTTCTAAGGGCGTAAAAAATGCAGATATTCACGACCCTAGTGTAATGTAGGATTCAGGGGGTACATACACCGTAGAAACAGTCTTTTTCGAATCGCTGATACGCTGTGATGAAATATTTCATTGACCTTTTTTTTTTTTTTGTAGTAGATTACTAGTGTTTTGAACTATCATTCACAATTATTGAAGAATATTTGGACTTTGCGTTACATTGTTCTCATCTGCCGATGAACAAGCGGTTGGTGCAGCATACAGGTTGCAACGTTGATTGAATCTTTTCGAAATTTGGAGGAAACATTCTACATTGATGTAATTCAGGACCAAACCAGCAATATCCAATGAATTTTAATTCCAAGTATGAAAGTTTATGACTTTTTACTATTATTCTGTAGAATCAGATATAAAAGCGGCTTGGATCGAATAATTTTTATACTCAAAATTAAAATTCATTCGATATTGTTGGTTTGGTCCGGAATCACATCAATGTAGAATGTTTCCTCAGAATTTCGAAAAGATTCAAACAACGCTGCCAGCTGTATGCTGCACCAACCGCTTTTTCATCGGTAACTGAGAACTACGTAACGCAAAATACAAATATTCTTCAGTAATTGTGAATGATTCTTCAAAACACTAGTAATCTACTGTAAAAAAACTGGGTCGACGAATTACTTCACCACGGCGTATCAGCGATTTGAAATAAATTGTTTCCAAGGTGTATGTACCCCCTTAAGTCTGATATATACTTTTACATTTTTTACTTATATAAGAGTATCTTTATCAAAACTTTATCGAGTAGGTTCAGAGCGATTTTATTATTGAGTAAAAGAAACGTTAAAACTTTGAAATGAGAAAGTTTTTAATAATTTTGTAGTATGTACTTGTAAACTTTTTTATTTACAATTTTTCTTGATTGTTAGTATTTTCAAGATTCGGACTTTTATATTTCCTGAGACTGCCTGAATATCAGTATCAAATTTATTGTTTTGACGCTGATTGCACAGTAGAAACCCGATTATCCGGACTCATTGGGACCAGGGGTAGTCCGAGCAAACGAAAATCCGGCTATCCATCCAATGGTAAAACACAAGTGGTGTTAACATAGAATTAGGGTTTTATTGATGCATATTTGTATTCGCAGTATTAAGGTTTTCCGAAGGGGAACTAGCACCGCTATGTATTAATTTTTTGAACCACACCGTGAATGACTCAGCTTATGAAAACATGTGGTACTTTTCATTATTGAATCTAAGTTCTTGCTTATCAATGAATAATTATTTAAGTCACATTTCAGAATACTGAAGCTGGCTATCCCCCTTTATTCGTATATGTTTTATATTTAATGTAAATGTGTGGGACTGTATGAGTGAGATGGACGGGGCCTGTGAATATTTTTCGCCGGCCATGGATCCTAACACGGAGCTCATCATCTGCAGCGAACTTTTGTACCCTGAATTCTCAGAATTCAGATTGTTATTCAACTTGAGTTTGTGAATCGACTGTCTCGGCCGAAATATTGTTGTGGGTGAAATAGTCCTCAGTAATCAGCGAAAGGCGAAAAACATTTTATCGCTAAATGTGATTCCAGGTGTCTGACGCGGCGGCCATGTATATTGCGTCAGTGTGTATATCCGTGTGTTAGCCGTTATGACCAAACTTTAATAACATTTCATTACAGCTTTAGGCTCATTTGTGGCTAACCTCCACTATTTCACCCAAAACTATTTTGAACGAGGCACATTTCGTACACATCAGATTCTCGAAATAATTCTTTATACTCGAGAATTTAGGGGGCGAAATTCTCTCGTGGGTGTGTACATGTGTATGTGCCGTTACCCCCACTATATCACCCCCTCGGACAGCCGTGACATACATATTGTAGAAAAATACGTACGTGCATTGTACGATTATGACGATGTACAATTTATTATAATATTAGTTTTGCTGAAAATAACTTGTAGTCGACTACAAAGGGCTTGAAATATGAGTCTGGATAACCGGGACTCCACTGGACCTCCCATACTTTTCCATAGTAATAATTTATCCGTTGAGTAACCCTGTGATTTATGAGTAATCGTATTCTCAAAAACGACCCGTGTCCGCATCTACTTTCAGAATCTGGAGCTGTTACGTGAGATCAGACTATCATCAACAGAAAACGCTTACGTCTTAGATCTTCGTTGGAATCCCTGCATACCTGGAGCTTTGTGTACAATAACAAGCGATTACATTATAGATAGCTTCAGCATAACAACAGACAAGACTCCGCCAGTGCTATCGATCTTGGGGAAGTTAGAAAAAGTCGAGGTGCTCTGTGTCGCTTGGAGTCCAAAGGGAAAGCAGTTGGTAGTAGGATGTAAAAATGGAAATCTGTTGCAGTTGAAACCAGAGCTGAAGGTAGCCAGAAGTATCACAGGTCCGAATCCCAGCGTCGGAAGTATAATCGCTCTTTTATGGATAAGCAACTACCAATTTTGCGCGGCATACTCAGATCCCCAGAATTCGCGGATAAATGTGCTCATTATCGACGCGCCAAAAGGCGAAGTCAACGCTACCTTCACATCTTACGAAGACATAACTTATGGCTCGCCTGGTGTCGAAGGGGAAGAGGGTGGCTCGCGTTACTACTTTGAACATGTTCCTGAATGGGGATTAATCGTTGCAGCCAGCAGTAGTAGCAGTGAAGTTGCCGTCCTGGGTTCTCGGGACAGCGGAACAACTTGGGAACAATGGCAATTAGTCGACAGCGGAAGAGCCCAGCTGCCCCTTGTTCGTACCAGTGAAATTTATCCCGTTGGGTTAGCGGTGGATAGAACATCGGTCAACAAGTTGCCCTTGGGTGGCGAAGGCTCGACTCTTGCCCATCCTGTTCCCATACTTCATATTCTTGGAACGTCAGGAGTGCTATGCAACTTCCATATGGTAAATTTGATTCGTGGTACTCCGCCAATCTGCTCTCCCCCAACTGAAATTGTCCCATTGTCTAGCCAGCCGCATATGGGTCTTCTGGGTACTGAAATATCTTTTAATTTAATCGGTGGAGTCACTAGCACGCCGCGACCAAAACAGATAGATACAAGTCAGGATAGACCTAAGGTAACTGCAACTGCCAGCTTGTTCGGAGACACTTCCAGACTTCCTATTCCGCAACCTCAAGTTGAGCTGAATGTGTCAAACCTACAGGTAGAGAACACTGAAATGTCATCAAAAGTTGAGGCAGTAGGAGAACCTAGTAAAGAAGTGAATCGGCAAGAGAAAATTGGCATTGATAGCAATATATGCATTTCAACGTATCAAGAAGAATGCAGTTTGTTTGAGAATGAACTGAAGAATCGTAGAGAGATACTAATAGTGGATATTGGTTTTGCAACTGAACGAAGCCAACTCATTGAGAAATCTGATAAGATGGAAAGATTTCTAATGGATCTGCAAGAGACTACTGCTAGTCTTACCAGCGATATAAGCTGTCTGAAGAATTTGTTACTACAGACTTTTGCTTGGCTTGAAGAAACGAAATCCAGATGTTCTCTTGACTCCTCAAATAATCCTCAAAGTTATGGGGATATTAATAAGGCAAAAGAGTTGAGAAGTCAGATATATTACGTGCAATCTCAATTGGAACAAGCTATGCGAGCTCTAGATCACGAGTGGCTCGAGCATATCAATAAGGAAAAAACTAAAATGAAAGTACCCAGGCTAGAATTTATCTATCAGAATATGCTCCGACATGCGCAAATTATTACAAAAGAGAAAAGCAACGTTCAAACTCTAGTTAAGAAGTGGAAGGCTCTCACACGCGGTGATATTACCCATTCCTTAAACAAATCTATGGCTGACATGTCTTTGTTCTCTTTGATGTCACCTAGTAGTAGTCATACCAACGGAGCTATAGAACAGAAATGTCAAACAATAGCGAGTCGAAACCGTAGCTTCAGTCGGGAGAAACAGAGCAAATTGAGAAATCTATTGAGCCGATCTACTACTAAGATTATTAAGGCAGCAACTCCCTCTCCAATGCACGATCGTTTAAAGCAAACGCTATCATCTCTGGCTATTTCAAGTCCAACTAAACAAGTGCAGGAGCAAAAAATCAAATCAAAGTCTAAACCCAAACCGGAACAAGTGACAGTCCCTGCGAACCCATCTGTCCAAGCCACGAGAAGTCCTTTAGCATCTTTAGACCGAATTGTAGCCAATATTGGATCGACCAGTGCACAGCCTAACAGTAATGTCCAGAATAGAGCAACTGCATTGAGCACAATTCCTGTCTCTGCCCAAATAATTAAAATACCGCAAGTCGATAGCAAGGCACGAGCTGCTACCGCCTCGCTGACAGCTCAAACTCCAACAACACTGGGACAACCCCGACAGAATAAGCCAATATCTGTTCCATTGTTTGAGACTCCGCAGGGAGTTAGGCCAGCATCCACTATTTCTAGTGGAATCAAGGCTGTACCAATATCTGAAGTATCCGCTTTCACTTTGAATGCACCTGGAAATTTGAAGCCACCGTTGATAACGCCTGCTTCAATACCAACAGGAATGTCAGCGTCATTTAGTGCTAAGCCATTCTCTAAAATTGATACCTCTTCATTCAACTCTGACGGTGTTAAAACTGACATACCACCGATCCTTCCATTTCCAATGGGAATATCAGCCACTAATTCATCCCCACCAATCACTGCTGTGGTGAGTCCGAGTTTGCCACTGCAAGCAAACCCACAAACAAGCTTCAGCTTTTTATCATCAGTTCAGCCACTCACCAGTCAGGTTCCCGAGTATCCAGGTACTACGTCGAAGACATCACCTCCAGCAGTGACAACAGCTTCAACAAGTGTGAAAGCTTCATCCTCACAGAACTTTTCGTTTGCATCTAAGCCCGCGAATAGTTCAACGTTTTCTTTCGCTTCTAAACTAACTTCTAGCCCACCATCTAGTGCAGCACAATCGTTAGACTTATCAACTATGGGTTTGGACCTTCAAGCTTCTTCCAATACTCCAGTTGAAAATCTAACACCAGCACCGACGATAGCCAGCAATAGCTTCTTCGGATCTACCGGGAGTCCTTCATCTGGCTCGATCTTCGGCGGCGCTTCGAGTACCGCTAAGGACAAAACACCGGGCACAATTTTTGGAAATTCTGGTTTTTCCTCAATATTCAGCGGGTCTGCTGCAAGTGATAGCACAGCATCTGCGTTCGGTGGAGGTGCTACAACTTCCTCAGTGAAGCCACAAATTTTTGGGGGCGGTACTACCAGCCCACCTGCATCTAATTTTGGTAGCTCTGCTACAAGTCCTGCAAAGCCTATTGGCGGTGGAATACCAGCTGCTTCCACAGCTGCATCGGGATTTGAAACCGCTGACAATTCATCGGCTACTTCTGTTTTCGGAAATATTGCTGGTAATTCTAACACTGCATCAGTATTTTCTGGGAATTCAAATGCGTCTGCTTTAGGAACTCCTGACTCGCCAACACAAGGTTTTGGTGAACCTACTACCAGTGCCATAAAATCGCCGATATTTGTTAAAGACTCTATCACATCTCCACCAGCTTCTGGCTTTGGCAGACCTCCAGATTCTAGGCCGTTTGTCTTTGGTGGTGTTCCAACTAGTTCCGCAGCGCCATCTCCTTTCGGAGTTGGTACTACTGGGTCTTTGAGATCATCAATTTTCGGCGAAACTATTGGAAGTTCACAAGCTACATCAACATTTGGTGGCACGATATCAAGTCCAACTACTGCATCTGTCTTTGGTCCAGTTCCACCCGTTTCCCCAAATCAATCAATATTTGGGGGCACAGGTACTCCCACTCCTGCTACTAATATAGGCACAGCTACTCCAACGCCGACATCTACTGTGCCAACATTTGGACAAACATCAATTTTCGGTGCCAAACCAGAGTTTGGAAATATTTTTGGAGCAACAAAACCGATATTTGGAGGGGGCGGATTCGCGACCAGCTCGTTCCCCGTTGCTTCACAACAGACAGGTAAGCCTCTGCCTATTGCTAATTATACAGAGTGAAAGTCTATCGTTTACACAGGTGCAATTCACCTAAATTACCAGTGCGCAAGCTCCGAGCGCAGGTAACTTTCCAGTGCGGCCAACCGACGGAAACTTGAAATTGGTACACGACAGACCGTCGCGATGTGTTTAACCCCAAAATATTTTGACAGTTCGGTTCTCGGTTCGGTTCGGCTCGGATTGAAAATTTGCGTGCGCTCGGAACTTGCTTGGAAATTCAGCTCATCGTCCAGTCGAATTAAACCAAAAATATACAGGGTGATTCAATTTGCACGCACCATTTGGTAAGGGTAGATTCCTTGGGAAATTCTAAGACTAATTTCCCTTTACCAAAAAGTCCTGGGACTAATATTTTCCGGGCTACAGAAGGTCTTAGTTGACCAATCACACAGCCTACAGCTGCTCAAGTTTGGACTGGGTCAAAAGTATAAGACTAGTATTGCCCGTGGCGAGTCGATTTCCAGTGAAATAAAAATAAATAAATAAATCAATCTACTGTCGGCGCCAAAAGGTTTGGACCCTCTGTTTGAGTGATCATAACTTCTACAGAAAAATTGATGGAGCATCGAGTCTGGAGAAATTGTAAAGCGCCAAGTTTTCTGCGTCTGATGGTTATTCATCGATTTCTGTGTCAAAATCGTGGCAACCGTTATAATTTCCGAAAAGTTAAGAAACGTAGTTTGTCGGAGTCCATCGCCGTACGTCAACTTAAACTAGGCATCGTTTGTCCGAACTAAGTTTGAAGAATCTGTAAAAATTCAGAAATATTCCCTGAACATTGACGAGCATGATAGCGTTTGGTAATTCAAAGATATTCAAAAATCTTGACGCCAAGTGCAAAGAGGTCCAAGGGTGCGATTTGTGGTACGAATTGGTACCGGCGAACCTGAGCTAGCTCAAAATTTTCGTCAAGATGTACACTTTTTGATTCCGTAATCAGTTTTTGGTTTGCAAGGATCATCTTCCAGTAATCGACGTCAACAGTTTGTCAAATTCGCGTGGGGCCGCGTGTGTCCAAGCTGCGATATTCGTCGCTGCATTTACATTATTAATTGCATTAGCAATTGAGTCTGTGACGGGCGCGGCAAGAGGGAAATGCAGCAACGAATATCGGGGCTGGGACACGCGCGGCCCCGCGCAAATTTGAAAAATTGTTGAAGTCGATTACTGGAAGTTGACTCTTGCCAACTAAAAACTGATTACGGAATCAAAAAGTGTATAGCTTGACGGAAATTTTGAGCTAGCTCAGGTTCGCCGGTACCAATCCGTTCCGCAAATCGCACCATTGGACGTTTTTACACCCGGCGTCCAGGTTTTCGAATATTCTTGAAATTACCAAGCACTATCATGTTCGTTAAGGGGGCGTATACTCGATTTGTTACCGGCCTGTCTTTTTTCGCGAATATCTCTGAAACGGAGCGATGAATCGAATCGTCCTTTCGGCAGCCGATGTTTAACGAGTAATGAGTTCGAACTGGTACGTTTTATCGGATGAAATCGGGATTTTTTTTTTTTTTGATCGAAAAGTTTTGGCGTGCCATTTATGTCGACTTATATCAAAGCCGATGCATCGAAAATGCAAAATAGGGGACGGGAGCCCGATTCTATAGGGAATTCCGAACACAACCATCCCAAAACATCTTTGATTTCGACAACGATGAACGGGCCAGTTGTATTCTACGTTTTTGTTGTAATTTTAGCGATTGTCGGAGGCTGGGAGCGGTAATGGCCGCTAAATGTCAAGATGTTAGTACTCCGAACGCCCGTGAGATGTCATCGTGCGCACATCTTTAGATTATTAGTCAGAGATGATTGGACTACAGGTCCAGTGACGTAGTACCAGGTGTATCAATGTAACAGCGGGCGATATCTCACGGGCGTTCGGAGTACTAACATCTTGACATTTAGCGGCCATTACCGCTCCCAGCCTCCGACAATCGCTAAAATTACAACAAAAACGTAGAATACAACTGGCCCCCTCATCGTTGTCGAAAACAAAGATGTTTTGGGATAGTTGTGTTTGGAATTTCCTATAGAATCGGGCTCCCGTCCCCTATTTTGCATTTTTAATGCGTCGGCTTTGATATAAGTCGACATAAATGGCACGCCAAAACTTTTCGATCAGAAAAAAAAAAAAAAAATTCCGATTTCATCCTATAAAACGTACCAGTTCGAACTCATTACTTGTCAAACATCGGCTGCCGAAAGGACAAGTCGATAGATAGCCCCGTTTCGGAGATATTCGAGAAAATAGACAGGCCCGTATCAAATCGAGTATACCCCCGCCCCCCCACCCCCCTTAATGTTTAGGGAATATTTCTGGATTTTGACAGATTTTTTGCACTCATTTTAGACAAACGGTGACGAGTTGAAGTCGACGTACAGCAATGGACTCCGAAAAAACTACGTTTCTTAAGTTAACGGAGATCATTACACAGAAATTTATGAATAACCATCAGACGCAGAAAACTTGGCGCTTTACGATCTTTCCTGTCTCGATGCTGTATGAATTTTTCTGTGGAAGTTGTGATCACTCAAATAGAGGGGCCGAACCATTTTGCGCCGACAGTAGTGATACATTTTTTCACCATATGGCATTTAGGTTACAGTTGTTGTCGCCAGGAGTCACCAGGAGTTGTTTTCGTACAACATACGCTTTCAATATGTGACCAGGACCACCGCTACGTCGGTTCCGTCCTTCAGGTCGACCGGGCCGTAGCTTTCATCCTCTAGGTCCACCGTTACGTAGTTTTCTTTCTCTAGCTCGACCGCACCGTGGTTTCCGCTCTCCAGGTACACCGCTACGTAGTCCTTTTCCTCTAGGTCGACCGCACCGTATTTTTAAACTACATAGTTTCAAAAACTGGCCCTCAGATTTTTCGGCCCGATGTGAGCCCATTATCCTTTAAAAGGAGCGCGAATCTACGGATTTTCGCAGATCGTTTATTATACTACGAGACTATAAAGGTCTGCGCGCACTACACGGCGGCGAATGGCGCCGAACCGAAGAAAACAGTGACCATCACCCAAAGCATCAACAAAGTATTGTTGTCATCATGTTTCCCGAAAAGAAATTGATGATAGCCACTGTTTTCTTCGGTTTGCCGCCGTTCGGCGCCGTGTAGTGCGCGCAGACCTTAACACATAGCCCTGTCGGGTTCACAGATTCTTTTGGAGGACAGTTTATTCTAAATTCAGTATGAGTTTGGTAATCGTATGTTGAAAATTCGGTGAGTGACTGGCAAAAAACAAAATATCAAAAAACTTTTTCTATTGCATTCTACAGCTAAACTGAGAAGATAAATGACTTTGTAGGGGTTCATTTTTTCCAAGACGTCAAGGTGAACAACTTTTGTATATGAAGCATTTTTTTGTAAAACCGTCAGGAAAAAAAGTAGAGCGCAAAAAGTAGGTTTTAAATTATTTAATAATTATTTGCCACGAAACGCGTCCAAAAATCTTTTGGATAACTCACAGGTATATTCGTGGGGATATAATGAACTCGTAAAAAAATCGGCAGAAATGTCATATTCCTGAATGGATCTTATGTTCTATTCGACTGGACTATTAATTTCACCTGTAAACGTTAGCCATTCGCTCTTTATACAGAGGAATTCTGTGTAAATTCGTAACTCCTAGAGTAGCCAATTCATTTTTTTCCGAAACTGGCAACGCTGTCGTACGACCTTATCTACAGACGACATAGTGGTAGCTGTCATATCGTTAGATTAGAAATAACTGTTAGAGTGAGATAACCTAATAATGTTGCAAATGAACCGAAATTGACAACTGCAATCAATTCACTAATTTGTTATAACTTCTTTACGAATGAATATCGATTTTCGTTGTTTTAACTATTAGTCTAAGGGCTGGTGACAGATTTCACTAAGCGTCTTCAGCATGGCTATAAAATCGTCAAACGCTAGGTACGGGGTTCGTATCGTTGAAACTGCCAGTCTTTCATCCCACCCCCGTTGTGTTTGACCACCTGGTCCAGGTAAAAAAACGCATTTTTCAAGTCATTTCAGCAAAGTCAATTCCAACTCAGATTCGACCTACTATTCTGTGACATTATTAGTTCAAACAGCCAGACCGGTAGCCTGTGCATAACATGGCGTAAGACTGGATTATACCCATTTATTGACAGTTATTTATCAGGATAATAACCGTATTCCGTTTGGTCAAAGGTGGTCAAGGTGTACCTTGTACACTTGCCCTCACCCTGCACGTTTTTTCCTTTAATCAAATTTTCAACCAGCGGTAGAACTACGATATTGAAAAACTAACTTTGTCCAACTTCTGGCGCAAAGACACGATTGATGGGGAAGGTCACCAGATTTTTACTGGCCTACCTATTTTCTCGAATTTCTCCGAAACGCGGCAATCAATCGAATTGTCCTTTTGGCAGCCAATGTTTGACGAGTAATGCGTTCGAACCTGTACGTTTCATTGAATGAAGTCGAATTTTTTTTTATCGCAAACTGTGGTTGTTTCATTTATTTCGACTTGTATCAAAGCCTACGCATAAAAAAAATCCAAAATTGGCTTCCTGAGCTCGATTCTGTATGGAATTCCGAACACAACCATCCAAAAACATCTTTGTTTTTGACAACGATGAAGCGGCCAGTTGGATTCCACGATTTTGTGGTAATTTTTGGGATTATTAATGGCTGGGAGCGGCAATGGCCGCTAATGTCATGAAAGTAGTTCCTAGAACTCCCGTGAGATGTCGCCGCGCGCGAGTCACGTGGTACCAGGGGTACCATGCACCCGCTGGATGAAAAAAGTTCGATTGCAGATAAATTTCGAAATAAAAATGACACAACCGTTGAAAAAGATGAGAAAAAAAAACAGAAAATGGACAAAAGACAATTTTTCGCTTTTCACTGGCCACCTGCTATTCTAAGAAAATCATGTGGAGTTGCGTATTGCCTCCCTCTATCAGGAAAAAAACAGTGAGTGGAATTTCGAGGGCCCTCGCGTAAAAAAAAAATCGAAAAATTACCCTGAAAACCGTTTAATGAGCTTGTCTCCGATGACGGCATATTTTCGTCCGAAAAGGGCAAGAAAAAAAAAACATTCTTTTTTTAATCGTTCAAATCCGAGCACCCGTTACAAAGTTATGATTTTTACAAAATTAAGAATTCATTAATCATTATCTCAAGAACCAACAGTAGTGGAGAAATGAAATTCCGGTGAAGTGTTATGGATATATTGTCCTTCGAAATACCCATACTGAATAATATTTTCGAAGAAAAAATAAATGAACGGGGTGGCTGAGTTCACGTGGAGTGTCCCATGTTGTTTTAATGGCTATAATTCAGCCTCACGCCACAATACACAAGCTACCGGTTTGGCTGTTTGAACTAATAATGTCACCGAATAGTAGGTCAGATCTGAGTTAGAATTGGGTAATGCCCGTCTTCATAAACGCAGTTTATAAAGTTATCCCTCAAATAAATTGATTAATTAATAGCGAATTAATCAATTTATTGATGAATCGATAGCGAATGTCACTGTCCGGATTTATCCTTGGCATGAAGTTATCGCTCGGCAGCATATCTGCGCCTATGTTCACGCGTTTCACATTTGCCGCGCGGATTTGATAGTTTAAAATCGTGATTAAAATACGATTTACTGGAATTGCTTTAATTTTGACGTCGTCCTTGTCGTCCAGGTCGTACGCATATAAGTTTTCATCGTCCAGATCGTAACCTTCATAGTTTTCGTCATACAGGTCGTTAGCTTCGTAGTTTTCGTCATCCGGATCGTAGGTTTGGTATTTTTCGTTATCGGTTTTCGTCATCCATATCGTGAGCTCCGTAGCTAAACTACGAAGATTGAAACCTAGAAGACGAAAACTACGAAGATTACAACTTGGACGACGAAAACTACGAAGGTTACGACCTGGCCGATGAAAGCTTCGGAGCTTACGATCTGGACGATGAAAACTATGAAGGTTACGACCTCGACGATGAAGACGACGCCAAAATTAAAGCAATTCCAGTAAATCGTAAACATTCAATTAACAATTTATGCCGAATTACTCCGGAAAAAAATCTTATCAAAGTATTAATTGAAAATTGCGACGGCCCTGCCCCAGTCACTGATGAGCTCTAGAATTGGTTCAACGAGATCTTCCAGTCACTCATGAGCTCTGGAATTGGTTCAACGAGATCTTCCGTAGCTCATAAACTAGAGGTCCAACGGATTTTTGGTAAAGGACTTTTGGTCTTAGAATTTGAGGAAGAATCCACCCTGCCAAAGTAGGCTGGTCAAACATAATCACCCTGTATATTATATTCAAACTCAAACATCCGACAGTTATTCCTAAGCCAACGACATGGCAGCTGCCGCTACGTCGTCTGTTTTTTCCAGTTTCGGAAAAACTCGAATTGCCTACCCTAGAAGTTTTAACAAAAAAATCGTCTTCGTCAGAGCCATCCATTGTAAAGCTATGAGAAATTACTATGAGGAACATGTTTGTTATTTGGTATACCATGGTGATGGATATAAAATAGAAAAGCAGTCAGTTTTTTAGAATATACGGTAAATGACCAATGCCCGGCTGCATAAACGTGGGGACCCCTTCGGTCACGGGGAAAATTTTGGCCCGAGGGTTATCTGTCAAATGTTTCATAGCAATTGTACCCGCTCTATGGCAGCAGAACTACGCCTATGTTCAATTGTTCACGGGTCTGACATTTAATGATATAGCTTAATTGGTATAAGCAATGGAGCCGGACGTTTCGTCATTGGCATTGACGTCATCGTCGTTGTCATCTTCAGAATCATCTTCTTCCAATAGCTCTGATGAGGAAGTCCTAGCCGTAGTCAGCGCGCGCTGCATAGTTCTGCTGCCATAGAGCGGATAAAATTGCTATGAAATATTTGACAGATAACCCTCAGGGCAAAATTTTCCCCGTGATCGAGAGGATCCCACGTTTATGCAACCGGGCATAAATGAATATCGTTCGCCCCCGTTGAAAACTTTTGATTGCTTCCACGGCATCCACACGCTTTCGATCATTTCTGCTCCGTTCTCTTCTATTCCAGTAGGTTCCGCCTGACCCGTATTCTAGAAACGTGTCCAACTGTATCACGAGCGTATCGGCTGAATCTCCGTTTAACACTGTTCTCCGATTCGCCCAAATGGCGTATACTACCCGCGAGGCGACCCGATGCGTTCCTAGAATACGGGTCCTGAACCGACCTTTATTCGATGATTCATGAAGAATAGGTTCGATATAGCACACGAAATTCGCCGTAATCGACAAGAACTTACTTTATATGCGCTCCGTTGTTCGAAAGTTCACTTTTTGAGCATTGGGTTTGGGCCGCAAAGTGACCAATTTCAGGTCACTAAAATATAGTGAAATATTATAGGACAGGAGCCTATAATGAAATATTATCGGACAGTATGAATATGTTTCATTAGAATAAACATAGTCAGGTTACTTTTGACTACGTTCACACATTACAAAACAAAATGTCTGAAAATGTCAAATGATGTACTAAAAATGTTTCGATACAGAAAAACGCAATGATACCAGTCATTTTAGAAACTAAAGGAAGTATAACACTTCAAGCGTGCGATTTTCCAAAAAGTGAACCTTCAAACAACGGTTCGCATGGAATATTGTATGTGCCAAGTCCGAGAAGTGTCAATTCCGGTACGAGTAATTTCCAAAATTCGCCTCTGAGTGTGCAGCTGTGTCACAGGAGAACGAGTGGGGATTTATTGCCCGAGTGCAGACACAGCACACTTGATCGGCTCATATTAGAAATAACCCATACCGAAAAGTGACACTTTTCGGACTTGATACGTAAATAGCTATTTTATTATCGTAAAATGTGGGCGTATCACTTATTTCAAATCTTCCTCTTTTTCTTCGGGCTTTTCCCACTGATATACAAGGTGGTCCATTTAATTCTGCCACCTCGAATAATTTGGTTATTGTCGATTATACAGAAAAATGTCATATGGAGAAGTTGTTGCATCCGAAGGGGGAAAATGCGTTTTTGGAGTGAATATCATCCAAAGGTCATAGCTTCTGGGATTTCGATGGTAGCAACGTTTTTTTCTTTTTAATAAGACTACCTTCTTTCTTAATCACTACGAGGAAGCTGACATCGAAACGATTTCAACCATGTATGTAATAACATGACCTTTGGATGACTTTCGGCCCCAAAATTTATGATCAAATGATGAAATTGCCCGGCCCTGCCTATGATTTACGGAGCAACACTTGCACACGCAGTGATTATACGTTTCTTAAATGAAAAGATCAACAAGTTTGAATAAATAAAATAATAAAATAGCAGAAATATGGAAAATAAATAATTTTTTCGACCCCAAAATTTAATAAATTGTGGGGTCGAAAGTCATTCGAAGGCCATGTTATTACATATGGTGGAAAGCGTTTCAATGTCAGCTTCCTCGTAGTGGGTAAGAAAACAGGTAGTCCCATTTAAAAAAAAAAAACGTTGCTACCATCGAAATCAATAGCAAAAAAGGGTATAAAAGGTGGTGTATAATTTATTATATACAACTGTAAATAGATTTTTCTGTATATGATGTCTGTTGTTATCGAAGCATTCCTGTCTGAAATGCTCTGAACAGATTCTGCTGCTGTTCGTTGGGATGGAAGAAGATCCCAAATTCATTTGTTGTAGCCACACTTCGAGAATTTTAGCTTCTTTTAAAGGAAATCTACATGAAGTGGATTTACTTGGTCATTTTCTATGACAAAGGCATTTGAAACCATGTCTAGAATATCAATTCCAAATGAATTATAGACAAAAATAAAGTAATCGGGCCCTTTTCGCCAAAATAATGTGTAGTCCCCCATGGTTTCATTGCGATTGATTCAGTGGTTTTGGAGAACTGACGATTCCCGGTATCGAGGTTTTGACAAACGTTACAATCCACCTCAACGACCACCCTAGTACACATAGATCCCAGTGTAATACTTACCCATTAAGTGTCCTGCCTTCCATCTCACCTTTTTTGCCACAATATGTGTGAATTAAAACCATTGCCACTATTTTCACTTAGTACTAGGAATAATTTCACACTTACAAATGTCCTACGTCATTTGTACGAGAACGAAATTATGTGTGTCGCCATATTGAAATTGACAAAAGTAGTACAAGCAACATGGCTTCTAACAAGCGCAAACTGCCCATTACACTGATCTCTATACTAACTGGATAGCTGACTCCTATGCCTCCAGCGCAGAGTAGCTTGTACCCACTAGCAGCACTAAAAAACGACACACGCGCCACAATAGCAAACCTGGAACTATCAAGTCACATGACTTAGTATGTATGTGTGGTATGTTACATACGTAAAATTCGTATCTGCAAGTGTGTCCATGACAACACAACAGCGCGCTAAATTTGACATCTTCATATTTGGGAATAATATTCTCTTTACATTTATAGTAATAATTCATCTATATTATGGGGGGTTTTTGTATTTATTGCAAGAGTAAAGAAAATAAGCGTGCATCTTCGCATTTCTTCAGGTACATACGTTTAGTAATGTCGTTTAATTTGTATTGCTTGATTGATTTTAAACTCGTTCTTGATAATAAAGTGATTTTTGAACTCATTTTGAATTCATTTCACTTTATTTTATGTGCAGTTAATTGCTAGAATGCATTAATCGAGCATAAAATACAGATCACACTCCTGCCGTTGATGCTGTAACACAACGGAATTTTAAAAAGCGGCAATTTAGAAATTAATAGCTATGGTCAACGCAAACCGCTCATTCCGTCATTTTCATTACGAGGTGTACGCGAAGCGGTTAGATTCAAAATTTTTAGTTCCAGGTTGGATATAGTAGCGCTGGTGTCGGTTTCGTCTGCTTTTATTGGGCACAGCTCGAGTACGCTGATCAGCTATCCAGTCAGTATAGAGATCAGCGGCGCATTAGAAGCTTGGATTCCTTTGGGTTCGACCATTGTGCTGCCTGGCAGTCAGCCTGGGTACTACGTGTTTTACATTCACATAATCAACATACATACCGCGAGGACCAGGTGAAACCGCATATTCCATCCGCCCAGACACCGAATATTTCGTATTTTTATGGGGATAACCAATCGTTGCGCTGAAAAATTCCTAGCGTGATTTTGGCGCGCGGTCGATGGAAATCGGCAGCCATTGTGGAGAGAAACTGGCTGACTGTAATATTTCGCGTGAGGTAGACATGTGTAGTTATATCTGTTTATTCGAAGCAAATGATGAATAAAGTGAATAAAGCCTACGTGAATAAACTATGAATATTTATCAAAAATCGATCAAATAGTTAAAATACCTAAAAACATTTAACTAATGGACTTAGCCAACATTTTATTATGACTCTGAATTAATTAAAGGATTTTGATAGCGTTTGTTTCACTTCTATTAGCAGTCAGAGGCTCTGACTCAGAGCCGAAGTAGCGAAAATAACCTCTCGCGTACTGTCAGAACTGCCAGATTAAGTTAAATTATTGTACTAAATTATTATTCTTAATTAAAGTAGCTATATTCAATAAACGGTGACGATTAATTCACGTGGGTCTCAGTCACTTGATTTATTATTCGTATCAGAAAGACGAACATAACCATAGTTGTCATTGAATTACGCGAAATATTAGCAATCAGCTGTTTTCCATCTGCATATGAATACCAAATTCCATAGTTGCACGGAGTAAATAATCGGTGACGTGCGCGCCAACTCCATGAAAATTTTCGGGAGTTGGCTTCCCCCATAAAAACTCTAGTTAGTCGCCGGCTGGGCGAATGGACCATGCGGTTTCACCTGGTCCTCACTGTATAGATTCAAACAACGTATTACCCAGGCTGAGTGCCAGACGGCCTAATGGGTACAAGCGCCGACCGATGCCTACCATAGTAAACCTCTATCCAGTTAGTATACCGCGAGGAAATCTTGATACCATACAGTAGACTGCGCCTGACTGCACGTGCGCGAGTTTCGTTGACTGCTGAATCAGGCTGGCCATCCCGAGTTTCAGCTGTTGAACTTTATTTTTGGCCGTGATATAATTGATACGAATTTTTTAGATTAAAATTTCAATCGATTGCGGTAGTGATTCGGAAAGGCTTGGAAAGCGTTTATTGTTGAGATAAAAACTTGATGTTCCGAAAGAGTCGTCAAAACTTATTATGAACAGCCGATTGTTTGCTTCGACTCGATAACAACATATTCTCGATTGACTACTTTACGCGCGAGAGTTTGACAGCTCTCGCTTTATTTCTTACAAGTTGGTACCTATGCTTCTCGCAGGTCAAAATATCATCGCGAGACGATCTCATGAACGAATGAAATTGAATTATTTGGCGCATGCGCATTCAGGCGCAGTCGACTGTACGGTATCGAGATTTACTCTCAGTGGCTTTTCCCGTATAGAGGATGTAGCCAACTTATTTCAAATATTATCAAAGCCTACGCATCACTGAGGTCAACTAAAAAAACGATATGCTGTTCCATTCTACAAGCAATACCGAACATGCCTGTTTACAAAATATTATTCTTTCACACAACTATAAAGGCCGGCGCCCACTACGCCACACCGAACCGAACCGATCGGCACCGAAGCGATCCGCACCAAATTTTATTGTTTACAAGCTTTTTTATGAGAGTGCGCTCACTACTGTCGGCGCAAAAAGGTTTGGCCCCTCTGTTTGAGTGATCATAACTTCTACAGAAAAATAGATAGAGCACCGAGTCTGGAAAAATTGTAAAGCGCCAAGTTTTCTGCATCTGATGGTTATTCAAACTTAAGGGGTTAGGTATACTTAGAACGCAAAAAAAAACGCTTTTTTTGTGATTTTTTTACGACGACGGAATTCATTCAAAACAAATATGGATTACGTAGTTCGAATTAGTTGTTTTTCAAGAAATTACAAAACAAATTTCATTCCAGACAAGTGAAAATTACGGCCGTTACGGTCAATTTTGTAACGGTCCAAAAAAAAGGGGCTTGTGCGGTGAACCGTCTCCGGCTTGAACGGCTTATCTGGGACCAAAAATATTCATAGGTCAGTTAGAAAACAACATTCTCAAGTACTTGACGAGCGAGTTTTTTCAAAATCAAAATTTTTTTTCAAAATGGCGGATAAAATGAAAAAAAATAAAAAATTCGTGAAAAAATGACTCATTTTTCGATGTAAAAAAACGAATAATACATTAAATTAAAATATCTCGTCGTCAAGTACATCACATTTATGTTATAAGTAGCTGGTAAAAATTTGGTGACGATCGAATGCGTAGTTTTTTCTCTAGATGGTTCACCGGACTTGAAAACGTAGTTTCGAGAAAAACGTGTTTAAAGTTTTGAGTACGATTTGAAGTATGTATAAATACACTAAATTAAAATATTTCACCGGTAATTACTTGACGTTTATGTCAGAAATGACTGTTTAAAATTTGGTTGGGATCGGTTAAGCCGTTGTAAAGCTAGAGCCGAGTTCTTAACACAATGTATCTACCGGTCCTATATACTAAAATTGTATGTACGAGACCGTTCGAGCGCGCTGCGGGACCCTTCGCTTAAAGTGCTGTATCTCAGTAAGATATACTCCGATTTCAATAACATTTTAACACAATACTTTTGAGATATTATACTTCCAGAAAACACAAAAAAAAAAAAATGATTTTCTGAAATTTCTAAGTATACCTAACCCCATAATTCAAACAAACTTTCATTATTCTACAAGTTCTTGGCAGTTGTATCTGATTTCAATGCTTTTGTATGTTGATAATCATCAACCAAGCGAGTGAGCGAGCGAACGAGCACAACCTTTGATTATTTTTCGGTGGAGTGATCTACACATTAATGGACTTGGCGAGAGGTTTTTGCACCAAAGGTGCTTTTTGGGGTTGATTTCACTACTTTTTGTCAAATTTTGCTTGACCACCTAATAATTGTGCTTGCTCGCTACGCTCGCTCGGTTGTTTTATACTATTATATACCGCCCGAAGTCCCACAATAAGCAGGAACATCAACAGCAACGAGTACGCGTGTGCTCATAACTTCCCGAAGTCTCAAATTTGTAGACTGACGTGTAATGTACTTTCATTGCGCTTACAGATTGTTCCATTAACAAGAATTCTTTACACCTAAAGCATCTAACCACGCAGGGTTATATGCTACTCATCATAACAGTATTTCAAAATTCAAAATTCGAATATTATGATATGTGGACTTCAATATGCAATTAGGTTTTGACCAACATTTTTGGAAGGTTATTTTTAAAGATCAATGATCATGTATTTTTATTATACATAGATTAAAAAATTATCTCCACCGAAGGTCAAGGCACTACGTTGACGTGGAGTGTAGAATAAAGCCTATCGGAGTCCAACACACAATGTCGACTGACAGTCTCGTTTTGACTAGATGATACGGAGTTAGATAATGAAACTCGTCGGAATCCTACGCATAATGTTGACTCACAATTTGAGTCTGAGCAGACGAGCTCTCGGAGATGAGCTTAGCATAGAGTTCGAAGTGGAATTTGTTGCAATCCAACGCTTGAACTCGGCTTTATTGGTCTGGCCCCATGCCGTTCCTTGTATCAAATCATGCTGTCCTCATATTTTTCAACTTCAACATTTTCTCTTGATTTTCTCTTGCCAGACTTCCTCAGGCGGGAACTTGCTGAATAATTAAACCCCAAAAAACTGTTTTTTCCGACAATTGCATTCATAACTGAAAATAAGCCAAATCTACAATGTATAGATAAATAAAATCAAGAGGTAACAGTCAGTTAATAGTCATCTGACAATCTTATGTGTCATGCAAGGTAAACCAAACATAATCGTAAAATTATCCATTCACAATTCTTATTTTATGTAACACCTCAGTCGATTCGCATAACCTCAAAAGCTCGAGATCGTAGGATTTAAAATTAATCTATCGAAACATTTTTGTTGGTGACTATCCTGTAATGTACTTGGCGTAAGGATTCCGCACCTGAGGGGCGTCTGGTGGGTATGCACTAGTTTTCGTACCTTCAAATTTTGTATTAAGCATTGCTTGTACTTTCTTTTATTTCCTTTATTTGGATATGAAAAACATGAAATGACAACACGCGTCTGCTAGTGTTCGACGTTTAGACGTTTCCTGTCTGCGATACCAGCGCTGTCTACGTCGTGACACTCGTACTTACGCCGCTCTACACAACTTTTGTGTGGATTTATCCCTTCTATGCCATGTTCCCAGTTGCGTAAGAACGTATGTTCTGTGTATAAGCATAGAACATATGTCTTGCGTTTGGCGACGCGATGTGATTTTATGCGCATGGGACTAGTAGGTTACAACTTTTGTGTCGATTTTCCTTACTATGTCATGTCCCCAGATGCGTAAAGACGTATGTTCTGTGTATAAGCATAAAACATACGTCCTGCGTTCAGCGACGAAATGTGATTTTATAGGGATGGTTTTAGTGTGAATGAATCTTGGTCTGACGACGTAGAAGAAATATTGTACGGGCATCAGAGTCTGTAGTTAATAATATCTCAGCACTCCGGTCACCGATTTAATCGATTTAGGGCTCAAATGAAAGCTTTCCATGCCCACATCTTGGATAAAATTAGTTTTAATTCGTGTATCTGTGAGGTGAAAGAAAACGAAGATACTAATTCGCGGTATAGGTTAGGGTAGTTGCCTGTCGGGTATACAGGGTGATTCTTTTTGCGCGCACCATTTGGTGAGGGTAGATTCCTTGTGAAATTCTAAGACTAATTTTCCTTTACCAAAAAGTCCTGGGTCTAATATTTTCCGGGCTACAAAAGGTCTTAGTTGACCAATCACAGAGCTTACAGCTGCTCAAGTTAGGGCCGGGT
This sequence comes from Tenthredo scrophulariae, assembly GCA_963978835.1. NCBI lineage: Eukaryota > Metazoa > Arthropoda > Insecta > Hymenoptera > Tenthredinidae > Tenthredo > Tenthredo scrophulariae. The sequence continues at coordinate 12,363,301 of OZ022232.1, forward strand.
CAAAAGTATAAGACTAGCAGTGCCCGTGGTGAGTCGATTTCCAGTGAAATAAAAATAAATGATTAAATCTAGTGATACATTTTTTCACCATATGGCATTTGGGTTACAGTCGTTGTCGCCAGGAGTCACCAGGAGTTGTTTTCGTACAACATACACTTTCGTTATCTGTGACCAAAACAAAAAAGGAGTTGAAAAAAAAAAAAACCACTATGTTGGCTTCGTCCTCCGGGTACACCAGGTACACCGCTACGTAGTTTTCATCCTCCAGGTACATAGCTACGTAGTTTTTGTCCTCCAGGTCGACCGCACCGTAGTTTTCCTCATCCAGGTCCACCGTTACATAGTTTTCGTCCTGCAGGCGGACCTGGATGAGGGAAACTACGGTGCGGTCGAACTAGATGAAGAAAACTACGGTGCAGTCGACCTGGAGGACGAAAACTATGTCACGGTGGACTTGGATGACGAAAACTACGGTGCGGTCGAACTAGACGAAGAAAACTACGGTGCAGTCGACCTGGAGGACGAGAACTATGTAACGGTGGACTTTGATGACGAAGACTACGGTGCGGTCGAACTAGACGAAGAAAACTACAGTGCAGTCGACCTGGAGGACGAAAACTATGTAACGGTGGATCTGGATGAGGAAAACTACTCGCGGTCGACCTAGAGGACAAAAACTACGTAGCTATGTACCTGGAGGATGAAAAGTACATAGCGGTGTACCCGGAGGACGAAAACTATGTAGCGGTCGACCTGGAGGACGAAAACTACGTAGCGGTCGACCTGGAGGACAAAAACTACGTAGCGGTGTACCCGGAGGACGAAGCCAACGTAGTGGTTGTCCTGGTCACAGATAATCGAAGTGTATGTTGTACGAAAACAACTCCTGGTGACTCCTGGCGACAATAGCTGTAACCCAAATGCCATATGGTGAAAAAATTTATCACTAGATTTAATCATTTATTTTTATTTCACTGGAGATCGACTCGCCACGGGCACTGCTAGTCTTATACTTTTGACCCGTCCCTAACTTGAGCAGCTGTAAGCTCTGTGATTGGTCAACTAAGACCTTCTGTAGCCCGGAAAATATTAGACCCAGGACTTTTTGGTAAAGGAAGATTAGTCTTAGAATTTCACAAGGAATCTACCCCTAACAAATGGTGCGCGCAAAAAGAATCACCCTGTACAAGACTCGTTGAGTCTCGCGCTTGAAAAAATTTTTGTTTTAATGTACTTGGCGCGAGACTCTACCGAGTCTCTTGATAACCTATTTCTGGAACGGTTTGAGCAAGCACTCTTGTATTGGTACATTTTTGTAGCCTATCGAATACTATCTATATGCTATAATAGTATTCTATGGATACTTACTGTTCGGTGAAGTCAGACCTTAGATGAACGCACTAGAAATTAGCTGTTAAGAGTTCACAAACAAGCACCGGTATACTGTGACGGAACGGGACTTCCCCGGATCATGCCAACCGATACTTGTCCATTTTAATTTATCGCCTTCTACTTTAAAATGTGAGATGGCAGCATGGACCAGGGAGTTTAAAATTATGTGACTGGTCCAATTTAGTTGGTGCGGGTGGTCCAATTTAACTGACTTTCCCCTATATCACAGCCCACGCATCACAAATGCAAAAATGGCCTCTGTAGCCCGATTCTATATGGAATTCCGAAGACAACCATCCCAAAACATCTCTGTTTTCGAGAACGATGAAGAGGTAAATCGTATTCCACGATTTTGTGGTAATTGCCGCTCCCAACCGTGGAAATCGCGAAAATAAAATTCATCCGATCAAACGTACCAGTTCGAACTCATTACTCGTCAAACATCGCCTGCCAAAAGGACAAGTCGATGGATAGCCTCGTTTCGGAGAAATTCGAGAAACAGACGGGTCGGTAAAAGTCGAGTAGACCACCACCACCACCACCACCACCACCACCCCCCCCCCCCCCCCCCGCCTAACTCCATAAAATAATTTTTCATCAATAATTTTTCTTCAAATATTCAGTCGGATACGACCTTTCACCATTAACAAACGCAATGGAGAAATAAAAATTCAGTGCTGAAAGGGCGTATCCGCCTAAGATGCGACCCTCGAGCCGTGAAATCGAAAAAAAAAAATGACCAATCTAGAGGTCAAAGGTCGTATCCGCTGTCATACGACCTTTTACGTCTACTTTTTTTTCGGCTAATTTCAATAAATCTATGCGTTTCAAGTTTTCTTGAAGCGAATGCCGCGGAAAATAGTATATGATGTGGCATGCCCGTAAACCAGTGCTTTTCGGCGAGGATAATGATTTCAGTACGAGCTAAAGGCCAGCCGGGAGCGAGTTCTGAAATCATTATTCGAGTCAAAAACGGTTTACGGGTGCGCCCCATACCATATCTTTTTCGGAATAGGCATGGAAAAAAAATTTTACACCGTTTTACCATCAAAGTGGCCTTTTCGGCACATACGACCTTACATCATTACAAATGCGATATGATGTACTGTATAAACGACTTCGGAAGCGAAAAAATTTCGTCGAGAACTTGAGCCTATTGGGAAGCAAAAATTTTACGGGATTGATTCATTTTATCGAAGTCTAAAGGCTAACGCGCACTACGCGGAAGCGAGGCACGGCGAACGGAAGAAAACAGTGGTGCATCGTATTTTATAATAAAAATCATGCACACTTTTATAAGAAACTACAGAAAATGCACGATGCACCACTATTTTCTTCCAGTCGCCGCGCTTCGCTTCCGCGGAGTGCGCGTTGGCCTCAAGGGGGAATATACACCTGAAAACGATAAAAGAAGGTAATTTTCAAGAATTTTTCTCAGCAAAAATATTGGAATTGTCGGCTCGAGTTTTTTTTTTTGTTGTTGAAAATATACACCTTCAAGAATATTTTCAATTTTTTTTTTTTTTGATGTTGCAAATTCACGGAGTACTTGGGTCGTCTACAGAGTTCCGTACGAAATCTGCCATAGCAGTACCTAGTGGCGATTCGTCGAGAGTCATTTGAAACAGAAAAATGAAATAGGATATTAAAATAGATACTATTATCTTGTTTTTGTCATAGACGATTTAAAAAATATCGATTTTTGACAAAATGGCGGACGCTTAAACTCAACGTAGCGTTTTTGGAGAGAAAATTTGATCGTATGTTGCCGAAAAAAAAAAAAACTAAGAGTCGGAAAAAAAATCCTATGAAAAGTACTAGATAATTATCCATACAATAACCACAAAAAAATTCAAGTTGATCGGTTCAGTGGTTTTCGAGATATTTTGGGTACCAGTTTGAAAAAGGTTGTTTTGAGAAAACAGCATTTGAAAATGTTTCGATGGATAAATCATGGAATTCGTCAAATTACACATATACTTGTGCGACCCGAGGTGTGTCATTCTTGGGATTTCAGAAATCTTCAAACTTGAAGAAAATGTAAACATTAAATAATCGATTTTTCGAACCCTGCTAGGGGTATATTCCCCGTTAAATAAAACTGATGTGCGTGCTCAGTCATTCCCAACTCAGATTAGCAGTAATGTTTATCATGATTATCAAATAAAAATCGCATCATTACTGTCATCCACTTCGAACAATACCCATTATGGCGGCGTCAAAACCTACTTGTATATCCACCGATTTAGGAAACGCACGCGTTATAGAAATACACATTCGTTTCGTGGAAACTTATTTCACCAATCACCCGTCTGCATTCCGTTAATGAGGCTCAATTTGTCGACAAAATTTCTCGTATTTGACGTCTTGGTATGCCATACCAGTATCTATCGAAAACTCTTCAACTCATGACAGTACGGTAGCACCGTAAAAGAGAAATATGTGATTGTAGGTGGATTTGGTGGATTTAATACGACACCAATTGAAGGTAACATTTCTGCGATCGATGGCGGCTCAATGCAAAAAGTATTTGGCGAAAGCAGTGGAAGTAGTACTTTTGAAAACCTTGCTGCTCAGGAAGGGGGCTTAACTTTTGGTAATCTAGCTCAAAAACAAACAGAACTAGCACTACCACCAGCATTTTCAGGGTGAGCTCATTCTTTCAATAATATTCCATGTCATTCTTGACAGTAAAGTTGTGTTCCTTACAGCATATCGATAGAAATAATACATACATAGTAATATCATACCTAATTCACGTTCAATAAGTTGATACTTTTACCAAGTTAATCAAGTTTTTGTGTTTTTTTCTTCAGGAAAATCTCGTTCCAAAATTGGAGATAATGGAACTGCGAAATATTGGATTGTAATAAAGACTTGGATTTGGTTAAACATATTTCTGTGCTACAATGGCATCATTAGAGAACGCCTTCAAGAACTTGGAAGTTTCTCGACAATCAACAGATTTGACTTTTGTGCATATGTAGATTGATAAAATAATTTCATTGAAATGTAAATGAAGTAACAAAATGTACCTCCATATCTACGAACTTCGTTGATCATATTTTCATTGAACATAGTTTTTGAGGAAGTTGATACTGTAAGATTTTATGTAATCATGAAGGCGATTTTCAAATAATAATCATGTCTTTTGACATGCAACGCATAAACGTTTATTGATTATATGAAATACAAAGTAAACACCAATCAGATACCTCGTTTAATTGGCTTTGGTGCTACCGACACCTTAACAGGCTTGCAAAGATCAATAACACATGGATCATCTAGCGGCGGATGTGTGCAGAGGGGTGACGAGGGAACTAGTAATGCCAAAGAGACTTCAACGTTGCAAGCTTCCATCCAAACTTGATGCGACAAAAGTACAGTGGTCCTCAGTCTATAATCGCTCCGTTCCGTTACCTGACACCTTAAGTCAGATTGCCGTGGAAGTAGTAATTGAATCTGCTGATCGGGATGGCGTAGTTTAATGCGTAACATTGCTGGGTCTCGAAGATTGAGAATTTTTGCTGTCAAAGGAATGCCTAACAGTAAGCCGCCGGTAAATTTCAACGCAGCGTCCGCGTCTCCTCTCGGTTCTTCGATAATAGCTCGACAGACACGTGTCATGGTAGATGGCCTTGGTAGCCTCTCTTCTGCTTGGGTAGGGGGTGATAGTAATAGAGGTATCAAAAGGCGAGTTAATGTTCCAGGTTTTGCCTCTCCAAGGGAAGGTAGTTGTAAAACTAAAGCTCCAGAGAAGGGTGGTAGTTTTCTAGAATCAGGTGGAAGCGCTTCAGCTTCTGAAATAAAGTGACGAGCTAGAGGCAAAGCACTTCCAGTAGCACCACGTGTGACACGTATCAATTCCACTGCCAGTGCTTTCAAACGCATATCATCAGCCAGAGCAATCTCTTCTGCACCTAAGCCGGTGAATAATCGTTGAAGCCTGAAAATTTTTTATGCTGAATAAGTTTGGGTAGTTTTTTAGTTAGAAAGCTTACGATAAGATGAAAAAAAGATCCAGTTTCTTATTGCAAAAGCAATGCAGACTTCATACTTGACCCCTATTTCCCGCTAAAGTGCCCTGTTTTTGACTCATGCCCCGAAAAGCTCTATAAAATCATCCGAAGTACTCCATAGCCCCTTATTTACAACTTCTGAAGCATAGGTTGAATGTACTTCTGTATTTTCGAATATTGAATCAAATTATTATACGGGTAAGTCCACCAATCATCAACAAATGAACGAGACGTCTGGAAATCGATTTGTCTGAAATTTTTTCCCTCTTGTAGCGTGTACTAAGATTGAAAAGTTCACCAAGTTTGGACCTTCTAGTCCAGTAAAAAAAGGTCTGAAATGCATGTTTCATGTCAAAGCGCTAATTTTTCGAGTGAAGTTGCATTTGGAACCCCCAAAAGATCGTGCAGAGCGGTAAACTTCTCATCCCCCGGAACGGGGTTGAAAAAAATTGAAAACCATCCCGAAATTGCACTTTTGGCAAATAACTCAAAAACAGGGGAAGATATGGAAAAAAGTTCCGAGAGAAAGTTGCATAGAACAAAATTTTGCATGAAAAAGGTCCGAAGGGTTTTACCTCTACTCCCCATAGTTTAGCCGCAGGGGTAGTCTAAAGCGTCTGGGGTGAGTAAATTTTTTTTTTTTAATCCATAGAAAATCGAAAAATACACATTTTTCAACTTTTTTTTTCAATCCACTGGAAAAACGGTCACTTTTATTCTCAGAAAAATGTTTTTTTTTTTCATTTTCTTTTGCAAATTAACAAACTTTGAAAATTTCAAATAACGTTTTTTCTTTTTTGAAACCGAGAAAAAAAATTCTTGCATGATCTTCTTGATTAAATTTCCTACAAAAGTTATCTGAAACCACTGAACTCTATATACTATCTGGAGAGCGCCTCTGGCGATTTGCGTGGGACAAACAGAAGGCCGCCATTTTAAGTTGGACTCTTATTCCACCAATCGTAGCACAGTTTTCACTGCTGTTTTGATCGCAGTCGCTAAATTACATCAGTACATTTTTTGTGTGATTCGTCAATCAATAAACGTCAATAGTGGAACCGAAGCATTTGACAAATGAATTCAAAATCCCACCCGGAAAAGTGCGCATCTGATTGGCTGTGTGAAAGTCCAACTTAAAATGGCAGCGGCCTAGGCGGTCCCATAGCCGACTGTGCTTGCATATTGGGATGCGCGTTCCAGGTAGTATAGGTATAGAGTTCAGTGTCTGAAACATTTCCTCCTATCTTTCATATGGTAGAAGCATTGCATATTCGAAGCCCGAAAACAAAAAAAAAATTTTTTTTTAAATATTTCTCTGAGAATAAAAGTGATCGCTTTTCAAGTGGATTGAAAAAAAAAAAAAACAGTTGAGAAATGTGTATTTTGCGATTTTCTATGAATTTAAAAAAAAATTTACTCACCCCAGACGCTTTGCACTATCCCTGCGGCTAAACTATGGGGAGTAAAGGTAAAACCCTTCAAACCTCTTTTTATGCAAAATTTTGCTCTCTACAACTTTCTCTAAAAACTTTTTTCCATATCTTCCCCCATTTGTGAGTTATTTACCATAAGTGCATTTTCGGGGCGGTCTTCTTTTTTTTTTTTGCCCTATTCCGGGGGCTGAGAACTTTACCGCTGAAGTTTTGGGGAGTTCAAATGCAACGTGACTCAAAAAATTAGCGCTTTGACATGAAAGATGCATTTCAGACCTATTTTTACTGGACTATTCTAGGACTTACGGTTCGCGAGAAATGCCACATACAAGTTTACTATTTCGACCTGATTGAGGTTCAAACGCGAATTGTTTTCGTATCGTCATGGGCATAATAGTACATTGTTTACCGAGCGAGAAAACGACCGTTTTCTCCGGGGTGAACATACTATACTATTTTCTTCAACAGTGGAGCGAAACCAAGCGTTTTCGCTCCGCTGTTGAAGAAAAAAAATTATGAGAATCTCGATATCTAATGTGAAAAATTCTAACCTTTCCGAATATGTTATTCATTTCTGGATAACTTTTCAAAATCAATCTCAAAACCATGTTTTTCGGCAAACAACCGCTTTTTTTCATGCGCCACCAAAATTTATCTCACTTATGAGTTTGTTATGTAAAATGAGATTTTTTCAGTAGGGAACTCGAATTTTCAGAGTGAGACGGCTATAGGATCTCACGTGAGCTACGTTCAATTGATAAAGGTCTGTTAATAATACTTTCTTTTTGGAAATCGACGAAATATTTCTATTTCTGGTACAGTGCCGAATTCAGAGAAATAAATATATTCCGTTGAATTCCAAAAAGAAGGTATTATTAACAGACCTTTATCAATTGAACGTAGGGGCCCATTCATCACTACGTCACGCAAATTTTGGCCGTTTTTGACCCCCCCCCCCCCCAATATGACGTCACACTATCATGAACCTCCCTTAACTGCAGAACCTAGATTCAAAATGAATTTAAAAACATTCATTAAAGTTGAATACAGTCTGATTTATTATTAGGAAAAAAAAGACACATTTCAAAGTAGGTATGGAGCGGCATCCATCAGTCCCAACTTTGCACATATGAATGATTCTTATTATTTGACGTCAGATGATTTTGGAGAACGAATAAAATGCGCTAATAGGAAAAATCTGAAAAAAAAAAATTTTTAAATAATAATCAGTGGAGTCACATTTACAATGTCACGTCACATTTTGTCTGACCCCCCCCCATGCGTGACGTAGTTTATGGATGGCCCTTAGCTCACGTGTATGGAGACTGTATGTTAGGAGACCGATCTCTGTAATACGAAAGTGGTTCAAGTTCTGTCGCTTCGTATGCATATATATACGATAGTCTAAAGTTCGACGCGCCTCTAGCGGCAGCCAGGAGTAGTAGTCTCCACGTGCATAATGTATCGCAAATACCGGTTTTAAAAATTCAAAAATTTAAGGGTCATTATTTATCGATTAGAAAAAGATTGAATAAATCTATACAAAATAAATGATAATAATAATAATAATAATAATGATAATAATAATAATCTATTAATCTATATAATCTATTTTATTTAATTATGAATTTTAACTAATAGCGGTTCCCATGACGACCTGAGCCTACAGCGGCAAAAAGGGGGACGTTTTTTCAGGGGTGGGGATGACTTAGTTCGGTCTCCTAACATAGTCTCCATACTTACGTGTGAGATCCTATGACCGTCCCACTCTGAAAATTTGAGTTCCTTACTGAAAAAATCTTAGCTTTTACATGAAAAACTCAAAAGTGAGATAATTTTTGGTGGTGCATAAAAAAAAGCGGTTTTTTTTTTACGGAAAAACGTGTTTTTGAGATTGATTCCGAACATGTATACAGAGATGAATAACATATTCGGAAAGATGAAGATTTTTCACATCAGATACCTAGATTTCCATCATTTTTTTATGCCAATTACGATACGCAAACAATTTGCGTTTAAACCTCAACTAGGTCGAAATAGTAAACTTGTATGTGGCATTTCCCGCGAACGGTAAGTCCTAGAAGGTGAAGTAAAACTTGATGAACCTTTCAGTCTTACTACACACGAGAGGTAAAAATTTCAGACCAATCGATTTCCAGGTGTCCCGTTCATTTGTTGATAATTGGTGAACTTGCCCATAAATATACCGTATTTAAGCGGAAATAAGCCGCACGTCGATTTTGGAAGGATCATTTGCGGAAAAACGTCTTTATACTCGTATAAGCTGGAATACCGAAACGGCTCGGTAGATACTAAAATCACCTAGTGAGCGAAAAAATTGTTGCAAAATTTTTCAAAAAATCCACATCCGCTTATCAGCCGTACCCGGGTTTCGGGAGGTTTAGGAAGCGAAAAAAGGTGCGGCTTATTTCTGCGTAAATACGGTAAGTATTTCGATCAGGCCCGGCGACAAGAGGAGACTAGGGGTACAGTTGCATCGGGCCCTGGACGATAGGGGGCCCCATTAGGGTGTTCCGAAAAATAATTTTTTTTTTTTCTCAAACGCGCATCAAAATCTTGATAGAGCATCTCAAATAGAATATTTCAGCCAAATATGAGCTAATGAGATATTCATATTTAGAGGTTCCCATTTTCCATTTAAATAAATGTAAAAAAAAATCAGAAAGTTTATAATTTTTTTTTTCTCGTATAGGCGGCTTTATTCATGAACTATCTAAATACAGATTCTTATAGGAAATTTCACGCTCTATAAAAAAGTACTGAGATAGAATTTTCCGAACTCTAACCGATTAACAGATGTTCAAATTCACTATAGGCAAATGATGTTTATGGACGAATATCTCTTACGGCCGGCTTCGCCAATGGCAAGCAACTTTTATTTGTCGTTCAACTTTATTCACTGATTTAAGAATTGCATTTTCACATGGAAAATGTTCTTTTATTTCACAAATCAAGTTATTCTATGGATGAAAATAACGTTTCATAACATAATCCGCCCGATAAAACTATGTTTTTCACGTAAAAATGCAATTCCTAAATCAGTGAATAAAGTTAATCGACGATAAAAGTTATTTGTCGTTGGTGAAACCGGCCATAATCGGTTGAAGTTAGCAAAATTCTATCTCATTACTAGTTTATGGAGCGTGAAATTTCCTATAAGAATCTGTATTCAGATAGTTTATGAATCAAGTCGCTTACAAGGAAAAAAAAATTCAAAAATTTTCGGATTGTTTTTACGTGTTATTTGAATAGAAAATGAAAAAAAATAAAATCGGAAGCTCTAGATATCAACATTAAGAGCTCATATTTGGCTGAGATATTCTATTTAAGATGCTCTATCGAAATGTTGATGCGCGTTTGAAGAAATTTTTTTTTTCTTCGGAACACCCTAGGCTCCATGTAAGATGCAAATCTAGGGACCAGGAGGGCCCACATGGGAATCAGAGTAACAGGCCTCAACATTTCTGTTGGCCTGTGGGCCTGATTTCGATACTGTCGAACAGCACAAAAGTAAAATACTACGTACATAAAATAAAGAATATTGTCAATTCTGTACATGATGGAGACCCCTTATTTATTACCCCCCTGAAAGCCACCTATTTTTCCGAACAAAAGTAACCTACTCTCCCTTCAATCATGCCTTGCCCTGAGTATGAAGCCTGGTAATGGAATCTTGAAGTTCTAGGTCAGCCCTATCTGTACATGGGGTATCCTATGCCGACTCAATAGACGATTGAACATGACATTTTTCAGTTTCATTCAGAATTCCTCCTGTCATAGTGCGACCCAAAACTTCTTGAATTCAGCGTATGAACGTTCAAACCCATCTCAAGAACGTTCTCCTCAATTTCTATGAATATGACATGGAAAAGTTCGGTCTTCGAGATAAAGGAATTTCATGGAAACTCCAGTGTGAAAATTTATTACATCAAAAGCCGAGCATTTCCATTCTTTCGTTCATAAAAATCAAGTCGGGCGTTTCTAAGATGGATCTGAACGCTCATAGGCTACATACGGGTGCCTGGAAATAATGGAAATTTCGTTTGCGAAGTTCTCAGGATCGTATTTCGCGGAAAAAATCCTGAGTAAAAATGAAAAATGGCACAGTCAATCGTTTATTTAGTTGGCATGAAATATCTTGTATGTAAATAATTGCGTTGCGTTGTTAAATCAGAGAAATATTCACTTTTGGGCATGTTGAAGTAGTAGAGCAACATTATTAGTCGCATTCGAACCAGCATCGGCCGATGATGGACTAGTTGGTGGAGATGAAAGTTCCTGAACAATTGATCTCAGTAAAAGAAGACACCGAATATAGAGAGCAGTAAATCTAGCAGCTCCTTCCATTCGGGAATCCATTTCTGCCAATCGGTCTAATTCAACACCTGCTACTTCCAGCAGCTGCGCATAAACTCTACCGTCAGGTCTAGCTCTTTCCACACCAACGACCATTCTTTCCAGAAATTCTCTGCCTCTTCGATCTCTCGTCTCATCATCCTCAATATCATCTTTGCCAAAGCTGGGAAGCGGCGTGGGAGTAGGTCTCAGTCGAGGCACAAGATGAGGCATTGTGTCCCTCAGATAATGATAATGCTTCGCAGCATGCTCTGTGAATAGCGCAGGCATACTTGGACAGTGCAATGCTGCGTTGAATATTAACACTAAGACACTGGCATCTATTCATACCGAATAAGGAGGTTTTAGTATAAATGTCGGTCTCGTAAAAAACGTTAGATTATTAAGACTCTAGGGTGTGTAACAGGAATTTTCTTGAAGGACTGGCATATGTTCAAATTTTGTTCAAACAACTACTTTCATGAAAGTAGTTGGCTAGTCTTTCCAAGCATAATCAATTAAAAGTTTCGAGTTGTGAGTTTGGGTTCTCAAGACTAAATTTGGACGTATGCCAGTCTCTAAAAATGGCTCCTATTCAAGGTGTATGTACTGGGGTGGTTTAAAAAAGCGATCCCCCCCCCCCCCTCCGCCTCATTACGTGACAAATGTTAATACATGCTGAAAGAAAAATATTCTCCAATTATGAACTCTGTAAATTAGTTTTTGAAGGGAGCTCAAGTCATTTTTCTTTAGCTTATTTTCCTAATGGTACTTAATATTTCGGTTTTCTACATTTTCACTGAAAAGAATTATTGTAAAATGTGTTGAAACATATTCATTTGAAAATATCGAAAATATATAACAAAAGTATAGAGAAAAGTTATTTATCATTTATTATTTATTAACATTGATAACTTTTCTCTATAATTTTGTTATACATCGTGAAATGAATATCTTTCAACACATTTTACGTTAGTAATAATATTAGGTAAGTACACTTTGGAAAATAAGTTAAACATGGCTTGAGCTCCTTTCAAAAATTATTCTATAGAGTTCATATTTGGAGTGCATTATTATATTCATAGGTATTTTTTTTTTACATTTTTCATGCAATGGAAATTTTTTTTTTAAATATCGACTTTTGTTTAACCACCCTAGTGTGAGACCTTCAAATACAGTTCAGGAGTGATTTATAAAGAATCTTTTCTTTTCTTGAGAAGGTTATGGACCAAAATTCATATGCAGAGAAATCTTTGACAGTTTTATCATCGAAAGATAGATGAATGAAATGCTCTCTGCCAAAATTTCAAGTCGATTCACTGCACCGTTTTCAAGAAAATAATTTTTGAATTTACTTCTTATACACGTAGAAGTATGAAAAGCCGATTAGGTTAGTTGAAATCTTCAGTATCACCCGCGCGGTAAGAGTAGATTTCATACCAACCTTATCGGCTCTCCATACCTGTAATTCATCAAAAACGGTGTAGTGAATCGACTTGAAATTTTGGCAGGAAGCATTTCATTCATCTACCTTTCGATGATGAAGCTTCCAAAGATTTCTCTGCATATGAATTTTTGTCCATAACCTCCTTGAGGGCCATCCCTAGTCGCCCACCTCCTTTTTGCCGAAAAAGGGGTGGGGGGAGAAATATTTCGATTATTATCCGAGCCCAGTAGCGGGATTCTGGATCTTTTGGCGTTAACATAGCGCCTGTCGTTAACTTCAAGCGCCTGTGCTATCGTTTCACTTTCCCGCGAGTTCCCGTTCACCGCCGCTACCGCCTATATGCTTTGACGATCAACAATTGAAGACGAGGAATCCAGACTCTGTGATAACGCCAGCTACCGATCAGGCGCTACCGACGAGAGTTTTTAGCGCCCGCGGTAACGCCAACCATTCGTTTCGGGCTAAGGCCGTAATTCCATTTGCTAGTTAGCGTCATCACAGAGTCGAGTTTTGCTTGAGTTCAATTGTTGATTGTCGATATTAAAAGTTCAAGTTGCTTAGCGACCTTGTATTCGCCACCCGAAAACAAAGCATGTAGGCGGTAGCGGCGGTGAACGGGAACTCGCGGGGAAGTGAAACGATAGCACGGGCGCTAGAAGTTAACGACAGGCGCTATGTTAACGCCAAAAGATCCAGAATCGCGCTACAGGCGTCGAAAACGCAAAAAAGGCCAACTTCGCGCGAATTCTATTTTAATTCCGAACACATACGTCCAAAAACATGTTCATTTCATGCGAAAATAGAGCCTACGTTTGGTTTTTACTTTTCTCCATCGTCAATTTTCTCGGCGGCCATGATGGCCAGTATCGTTCACTATGTTCACTCTATGGGGTCCGACGAGTGAACTATGGCGCTTACAGATTTAATACAGTGGTTCTCTATCATTTTTTCTTCACAGCCAAAATGAAAAAAGAGTGGTTTTATTCTTTAATAAGTGAAATGAATACAGAAATCGTTGGCAATTAGTTTTTCTCTTGTTCTAATTTGGTCTATTATAAAACTTTGATTATAAATTTATCTAAACATCTGGTCTGTATGAAATACGCTTTCCAGTTTATTACATAAGTAATGAATATAATTTAGGTATTAATTTTGCCACTTCTACCATATCAGAATTTCTATCATATTAGAATCAGAATTCTTGGAAATTGATAGACGTACACAAAATTAAAAGAAGGAAACGTTTGAAAAATTATATATTTCTTCCAACAGAAAGTGACTGATAAATTTTTGGTATCCTTGACACTGCGAAATATTCATCACGAATTCTTGGAAAATAAACCTATCATTGTATGATCTGACATATGCAAGTGTATGCGCAAGGAACCTTTTGCGGAAGATCCTGCGTAGCACTGCGAAAGCTTCCTTGGACATGCACTGTTATCGCAGAGGTTTGAGAATTGGTTTTTATGCACGTATAAAATATAAGATAGATCAACTTGCGCCTGCAACACATAGGTATATACTTTTTTTGAAAGCTCCATAGTCATGACAAAAACGTTCTCATGTACTATCTAATGAACAACGGTTCATTTTATTGAGTAATCATAATATACCTAATTATGCTACAGAAGGTAGATCCTTCATTTACGGCATGGTACGTCAATTTATGTGATTTGAACAAACTAAAATGTTTATTGACAAGAAAAATTATCAAGCAGATCAGGAATCGAATCCGAATCTCTGAAGGCCTAACCGGGGACTCAATCCACTAGACGACCTAGCCGCCCAATGAATGTTACCTTCCTGCTTCTCTTGTCATTTATGCGTTTGTTTACTTTTCGTGTGTCGTGTGATATTAGAGAGATCAATTTTGCGCCTGCGACACGTATATACTTGTTTCGAAAACTCGATTCTTGGTCTGCCTGATAATTTTTCTCGTCAATAAAAATTTGAGTTCGTTTACACATTATGCACGTATACTACCATAATCTATAAATTGCTGGAAGAATGTTTTTATTGGACCCTCTGTAGCCATTTTATAAATTTCATCGAAGTCTGCCCTTGAGAGACATCCGCAGCCTGAAGATGGAATTCAGATCCCTCGGGAGCGATTGTAATGAGGTTGGCCGTTCTCGCTAGGCTCGTCGTCTTTATTGCCATCACCTGCGAGAATATCTGAAAGCAAGCATGCTTTATAAGTTCGTATACATGTTCATCTCGTAGGTGCTCTTGATAACTGTCATGCTCCACCAAGTGCATGAATACCTGTTTGACATGAAGGTTGACGTGTATGTTCCTCGGACTGATTCACCACGGACAACTGGACGCGCTCCACATCCTCGTTAAAATTGGCCGGAGTGCAAGCTCCTGATTTTCAGGTGTTGGAAATATTGATGGAAATCTTCGACCATGATTGGGGTAGGTCTGGCTGAATCGCAAACCTGCAAGATGAAAAATATTCTATGTCACGAGTATTCTCTGCGTATACCACTCGGTTTTGTATGTGTATAATACATAGATACCTATATACATACGTTTTCAACGATTTTTTAGCGAAATAATTTATCGTAAACTAACGAAGAAAACCTAACCTAATGAAGGTAATTCACACTACAATTGTATTATATGATATTATATATTTTGTCTATGCACTTACCGATTTAATGTTCTGGTCCTTTCAGTCTTCTGCGCTTCTTGAACGCACTAACAATATTCCGTAACCATTTGCAAGGACTCGGGCTTCTCGCGTGCCTTTATCAATGACAGCTGACCATTTCGATCGGTGTGTCGGAGAGATCACGCACCACCGTATAACCATGTGACTAAACTCGTCGGACGAGTGAACTATGGCGTCACTCCATAGAGGGAACATAGTGAATGATACTGACAATCATGGCCGCCGAGAAAATTGACGACGAAAAAAAGTAAAAACCAGACGTAGGCTCCATTTTCGAATGAAACGAACATGTTTTTGGACGTATGTGTTCGCGCGACGTTGGCCTCTCTTGCGTTTTCGACGCCTGGGCTCGGATAATAATCGAAATGTTCCTCCCCCCCACCGCTTTTTCGGCAAAAAGGAGGTGGGCGACTAGGGATGGCCCGTAATAAGTAGATGATTTCGAAAGTTTGTTATATCAAAGGATACAAGAAGGTTCGTCAACGTCAGGCTCAGGTGTGTCGAAAAAAGGATGACGTCCAAGCAGTTGGGGCACAAGTGGTAAAGTGAGATACGGATGAGAAGCTCCTAAAGATGCTAAACAGACTCGAATGCTCTCTTTGTCCTGAGGGTATCGGGCGAGATTATCCAATAAACGATTAACACACATATGAAGACAGTTTCGAGTGGCTAACCGACTAGTAGCCAACGTCGCATGTAGTCCCTCTCTTACTTCTCCAGAAAAATCTTCCAAGGCTCCAAGTATTGTTTCAAGTTGATCTTCCCTGAGCGTAACACTAGCAGACATTTTACGCAATGACTCTATAGCTCTTAATCTCACATCCTGTATCTCGTCGTTAAACATATCCACCATGAAATCGAGAGAAGTACGTGCTATGTTAGGCTGCTCAAGCGACAGAGAACACAGAGCTTCTACCGCTGCTGTACGTACCTAGAAAATAATATTACATACAAGCCAAAGTTTATATTACACATGTGATATGGGTTGGATACTTACTTCTAAGAATTCGTCTTCCAGACCGTGAATGAACGCGCCACACGATCCACTTCTTTCCTCAACTTCGGGCCCCTCGTCTCTGCCTCTTTTTTGTTTTTTATCCAATGCTTGCTCGACAAATCTGCGTGAGACACCTTTCATTGATCCCAATAAAGACATTGCCGCAGCTCTCACACGAGGTGACAAGTCACCCATCAGACCACAAATTTTTGAGAACGCACAATCTATCATACGCAACTCTTCGCCATCACCAACCATAATGCTGTGAAGAAGCACAGTTATTTATATCAAGTGATTAATTGCAATCCAACACAGAGTTTTCAAAGACTTCATGAAATGTTAAAAATTTCACAAGACTTGGAAGATTCCAAGATATTTCACAATAGAGTAGAACCTCGATTATCCGCACCTCCGTTATCCGAACACTCTGTTATGCGAACCATGATTCATTTTATCCGAACTGCTAATATCCGAACTACCATTTCCTTTATCTGGACTTTCCATTTTTCGACTTTTCGAATCTTGGAATCACGCGCTACAATGTCGTGAGCAAAGTCTGTGTTCAAACATGCGCAAGCTTGTATCGCCTGTTACAGCATTAATTCGCTCGCATATTCACACGTAATCTTTATTAGACCTTGGTGTCTACCAGCTGTGTTTGAAATATTTCTTTACTATGTCACAACATTTAATCTAATATTACTGTTCCATTATCCGAACTTTCGCTAATCCGAACTAGGCTCTGTCCCAATTGTTTCGGATAATCGAGGTTTTATTGTATTTATTTTGAATATTTCAAGACATTTCAAGGCTTCACTAGATTACACAAGATTTTAAATAAGACTCTGTAAGACTTTCGAAGAATTCACAAGACCGACGGAGGGGATACACCAGATTTCATTAGTGACTAGTCCTCGGGAATATCCTATATACAATAGGGTGGCGCAGAAAAACCGACTATTTTTTTTTTTTGAGTCTCGAGTGAAAAAATGTTAGTTTTTGATGTTTTAAGAGGCCTCTCCAAAGGACAGCTCAAAAAAAATTTTTTTAGAGGTCGCTCCAAATTTTTTTTCAAATTTCAAAAATCGTCAAAAATCGATTTTTTTTTTTTTTTAATTTTTTTTTCTCGGTACGGTATAATTTTACAGACAAAAAAAAAAAAGTTTCTGCAAGTTTCAGTTCAAAATTCAAATTTTAAAAGGTTGCTCATAATTTTTTTTAATTTATCAGTGCATTACTTTAGATTTTTTCGAGCGACCTTTTAATATTCACATTAAAATTACATTCATTTTTTTTTTTTTTATTTAGTATAATAATCGATAAAAATACACCACGAGATCAACTGAAAATCAACCACAATATAGAAATCATAATTTTTAAAATCGTAAGTTATATCCCAATGCAAGTAAAATGAATTTGATACGAACTTTAAATAAATAATATGATATTAAATAATTTTAATAATTAACGATATAAATAATATAAATAATATATGATATTAATTTACCTAAAGTTGAAATCTGTTATAATTTAAAATTTAGTTTCAGAATTAATAACAAAGTTCATTGAAATATTATTAAAATTTTATAGTTGATTAAATAAAATTATTGAATTAAAAAAAATTATGTTTTCTATATTGTGCTTGACTTTTAGTTCATCTCGTGGTGTATTTCTATCGATTATTGCACTAAATAAGAAAGATAAAATGTATAGAATTTTAATTTGAATATCAAAAGGTCACTCGAAAAAAATCTAAAGTAATGCACTGATAAATTAAGAAAAATTATGAGCAACCTTTTAAAATTTGAATTTTTACGTGAAACTTTCAGAAACTTATTTTTTTTTTTGTCTGTAAAATTATACCGTACCGAGAAAAAAATTGAAAAAAAAAAAAAAAATCGATTTTTGACGATTTTTGAAATTTAAAAAAATTTGGAGTGACCTCTAAAAAAAATTTTTTTGAGCTGTCCTTTGGAGAGGCCTCTTAAAACTTCAAAAACTAACATTTTTTCACTCGAGACTCAAAAAAAAAAAAATAGTCGGTTTTTTTGCGCCACCCTAATATACAATCTCGTATAACAATGCTGAGTGGACGTTTATAGGATTTAGATTGATTAAGGGAGGTATACTGGATTTTTATCGGCCTGTCTTTTTTCGCGAATATCTTCGAAACGGAGCCATGAATCGAATCGTCCTTTCGGCAGCCGATGTTTGACGAGTAATGAGTTCGAACTGGTACGCTTGATCGGATGAAATCGGGATTTTTTTTTTATCGAAAAGTGTGGGCGTGCCATTTATTTCGACTTGTATCAAATCCTAGGCATCGAAAATGCAAAACCGGCCTGGATCGGATCCTGAGCCCGATTCTGTAAGGAATTCCGAAAACAACCGTCCAAGAACATCTTTGTTTCCGACAACGATGAAGCGGCCAGTTGTATTCTACGATTTTGTAGTAATTTTCGCGATTGTCAACGCCTGAGAGCGGCCATCGCGCATGGAGCGGCTTCCAGCCGTTGACAATCGCGAAAATTACCACAAAATCGTAGAATACAACTGGCCGCTTCATCGTTGTCGAAAACAAAGATGTTGGGATGGTTGTCTTCGGAATTCCCTATAGAATCGGGCTACATAGGCCGATTTTGCATTATTGATGCGTAGGCTGTGATATAAGTCGAAATAAATGGCACGCACACACTTTTCGATCAAACAAAAAAATCCCGAATTTCATCCGATAAAACGTACCAGTTCGAACTCATTGCTCGTCAAACATCGGCTGCCGAAAGGACTATTCGATTCATGGCTCCGTTTCGGAAATATTCGCGAAAAAAGATAGGACGATAAAAATCGAGTATGCCCTCCCCTTCAAGTTTTAGGCGGTCCAGAGATTCTTTACTTATCAGGATACTCTGCTCCCAACAGCCATATGAGCTTCAAAACAGCTCGACGAACGATCTCATAGTCATCGCGTAGAGCTTCGCAGGCTTCTGCAAACAAACCAGCGGGTAAACGACATCCCCTTCGCAAATGCAATTCTGCCATCGTTTCAAAGGCTTGAGCTCTGACCCGTGGGTCCTGTGAATGAGCATAACTCCCAACGAATGTTAACATTTCATCTGAAGTATTGGCGGACAGAAAACGACCGATTATAGACAGGCACCGAGTTTGAACTCCATGCCAAGTGTCTGGCAAGTGATCGCGAGCTGCTTGCAACGCCACACTTCTAAAAAGAAAAAGTTAATTCGTTGTAGTTTCTTATATTTTTGTTCAACAATTGTCGTATGTACGAAAATTCGCAATATATCTATGTTCTATTATATCAGGAGTGGCCTACTGCCTATTCTTTCTTCATAAGAATTGTGCATCAGTTGTACGTTCATGCGGAGCTCCGGGGGTGGTTAGTCATAAGGAATATAAGGAAGAGGTAGAAAAAGATTGATGCTTGGAAAATAAAAAATCGTCCATAGTCTAAAGTGATAATGTCGAATGAAAATAATGACTGACATGTAGTTAATCAGAAGCTGGTGTATGAGAATGGCAGGAATTAAAGACACAATTGTCATTTTCACGATCGATCTGTTTTTTTTTTTTTTAATTCATACGTTTTATATATGAACATGTCCGAATGGACCGATTCAGGGATCTCTTTTTCCAGTCTGTTTCATCAAGGGGACATATACACCTTAAACTACGAAATTAGACATAATTTTCAAAGGAACACAGTCGATAGGAGAATACATTTTATTTATTGTAGTATAGCCCTAGTGTAGGGTTACCTTCGGGGATTATTTCCATCGATGAACAAATATCCTAACTATATTAGGAAGGGCGGTTCAACCCTGCAAAAGTATCGTTACGTTTTTGTGACTGCATCACGTTGTGCACAATCGCGATGCCATCTTTCATCTGAAATGAGCCTGGCTTTGCATGAATAAAGTGGATAGTTATGCGGATGAATTCCACCTATAATACCTAAAAATTTCACTCAGAATTTTGTTCCATAATCGATAAACATAGTGATCATAAGCCAAATATGGGATGACAAAATCGATCAAAAAGGTTCGGATTTCAAACGTCGTTGGTGGAATCTATGCGCGTAACTATCCACTTCATCCATGCAAAACCCGGACCATTTTAGATGAAAGATGGCATCGCAATCGTGCACAACGTTATGCAGTCACGAAAACGTGACGATACCTTTGCAGGGCTGAACCGGCCTTCCTAATATAGTAAGGATATTTGTTCATCGAGGAAAATAATCCCCAAAGGTAACCCTACACTAGGGCTAAAATACAATAAATAAAATTTATTCTCATATCAACTGTGTTCCTTTGAAAATTACCTTGAATTTGTAGTTTAAGGTATATACAGAGATTAACGCTATGGTTTACACTCAGTCAAAGCCAACTTGGCACACTCCAGGTTTTTCGTCTGTTTATTGCAGGCTGGCCATCCACTTTTTTTTTTTTTTCGAATCGATGTCTTCCGAAAGCAAATCAATCCAATCAGAGAAAAAATGCAGATGGTCGGCCTGCAATAAACAGACGACAAATCTGGAGTGTGTAGAGTTGGCTTTGACTGAGATTAACCCATAGCTTTAATCTCTCTGTATGTCCTTTAAACATTCATTCATGAATAGAAAAATATCAAAATAAATTCAACGTCATTATCAATAAAGTCAGAAGAGTGAATTTTCTTAGAAGAAAATGAATGGAAAATTAATGGTATCACAAAACGTAAGTAAACGTGAGCAAGGTAAGCCTGAAAGAGTCCAACTCATTCACTAGTAAGTCATGGAAGCTATTAAGGTTGTCCAAGGGGGAACTAGCGCCGCTATGTATTAATTTTTCCACCCACACCTTGAATGACCGAGCTTATGAAAACATGTAGTACTTTTGATTATTGAATCTAAGTTCTTGCTTATTAATGAATAATTATTTAAGTCAAATTTCAGAATATTGAAGCTGGCTATTCCCCTTTATTCGTATAAGTATTATATACAATGTAAATGTGTGGGACTGTATGAGTGAGATGGACGGGGCCTGCGAATATTTTTCGCCGGCTATGGGTCTTAACACGGAGCTCATCATCTGCAGCAAACTTTCGCACCCTGAACTCTCAGACTTCAGATGGTTTTTCAACTCGAGTTCGTGAATCAACTGTTTCGGCCGTAATATTGTTGTGGGTGAAATAGTCCTCGCTAACCAGCGAGTGCCGCAATAGCATATTATGTCATTAGGCTGGTAAGCGGAGGTTTACGAGGAGTGTGAAGTTTGTAGCACGAGGCATGGTATAGTCGGAAATTATACCACGCCTCGTGCTGCAAACTCACACGACTTGCAAACCAACGCAACCGGCCAAATGACATATACTATTTTTCCTCACGAAGGCCCGTCAAGGGGGGTTTTATCGGGACCAGACCTGCTAAATATATCCACCGGGACTAATCCTCACTTGACGGGACAGAACTGTTAATCGCCATCCATCTGCCCGAAAATGTACCCGTAAACGCCACTCATTGGGCCTCAATGACAAAAAACATTTTATCGCCAAAATATGATTCCAGACGTCTGACGTGGCAGCCATGTTTATTGTGTCAGTGTGTATATCCGTGTGTCAGCCGTTATGACCAAACTTTAATAACATTTCATTACAGCTTCAGGCTCATTTGGGGCTAACCTCCACTATTTCAACCAAAACTATTTTGAACAAGGAACATTTTGTACACATCAGATTCCCGAAATAATTCTTCATACTGGAGAATTAAGGGGGGGGGAAATTCACTCGTAGGTGTGTAGGTGTGTATATGCGCATGTGCCGTTACCCCCACCATACCACCCCCTCGGCAGCCCTAATGCTCATTATTTCGAAAAGTATTGAATTCCATGTTCATTAATTTGTTATGATAATGCTCTGTATGAATAAAAGCCCCTAGAAATATCTACGAGTTGGCATAAAATGTGTTCAAAATTCAAGGTCGCGCGACCATCTTGCGTACTGAAGTACTGGCTAAAAAGGCTCATTCTTTCTGCCAATTCCCTCTCGTACCTATGAAAATTTCCCAATTTCAATAGAGTGGCCAGTCCTTGACTTTTGACTCTATGCGATTCCTCTTTTTTCAATAGACTGACGGTCTCTTCAACAATGTGTGCCTTCTCCGCCACGTCCTCAGCGACTTCACCTAACTCTGCAAATACCCATAATATCTTTGCTCTAACTGCAGCTTCAGGTTCACTGGAGAATCTTTCGGCGAGTCTCTTTGCTGCTAGTGGAACATCCTCTGCTTGCACTTGAGCCAATGAATCGGATATACGTAGCAGAAGTTGCAACGCGTCGTTACCAGCTTTGCATTTATCCAGTAGCTCTATGTAAGCTAATGCTGAACTGCTCTCGCTACTTGTGCTACCGTTTTTATTACTCGCTGACGAAGATAAGCGAAGGGATCGAATCTTTTTTGCCGGTGGCTCATTTATCACCTGGAAAGAATGTGATGGGAAAATATTTTTAAGTTAAGGACGCCCTTTCATTATTCTCGCCGGAACATAAAATGTTTTGTTCATTTCGGCAGAACCTAACCTAACCTAATCGAACGTAGTTTGTTCCAAATCACCGTGACTGGAACGCGTGTTGAGGGGCAGATAATTTATATTTTTAGATATATTTATCTATCGTTTTGTTCGTATCGTTTCGTATCTTTTTGTTTATTTTGGGTTTTTACCGGCTTCTGTTGTTTACTGCTTATTGCATTTTAGCCTCCAAAGTGAAGGTTAGTAAGAACGTAATGGTTGTAGTAGATCTGATAATTTACCGCACCTGGCTTTGACTGAACTCTGCAAGTACCCTTTTTTTTATCAACGCAGCCATCCTGTTTCGTCGGTTTTTAGCAAATGCCGTCTACTAATGCGATCTTTCGTTAATTACACTGTACAACTTTTTTTTTTTTTTTAAATCCGCTGGCTTATCTCCTAAAGAAGGAATGTAGCCTAACACTATACAACTCTCATGAGAGGTTTGTTCGTAGGTTTGTTCGTAGGTTTGTTCGTCTTGGCTACACCTTTTACACTTTTACCAGATTTTACACTTTTCACTAGAAATTCACACCTCCTATTGGGCGAGTGTAAAAAGTGTAAGAAAAGTGTGTAAGAAAAGTGTAGAAAGTGTAAGTTAAGACGAACAAACCTCATAATACGGGCTGTGACGTCGAAGCGGACGTCTGTGGACAAATATAAAATCTAGCTACTGGAATTATCTCGACAAACAACCTAGGCCGTGTTCCGATATTCGCTAGAAGCGCTGAAAATCCAGAGGGAGAGAGACGGAGCTTGGGAAAAATCGAGAAGTGTGACAGAGACACAAGATTACTGACAGCGCCTCAAGCTAAAATCGCAACCCACCCTTAGGGTGCCGTCCCATGTAGGACCGTTTCGCTAGAATCCGGAATCACGGAACGGAACGTTGTATATCCGGCGAGGTTGATTCTGGCCCGGAAGTGATCGGGTTTGCGTGTTAAATCATATACTGAACAGTTGAATCCGGGCCAGAATCAACCTCGCCATGGGTATGTGTCAGTGTATACATACACGCAATGTAGGCCTGGAACGGAAAAACGGAACGGAATCTAGTGACCTTTTCCATGTATTGCGTGTATGTAACATACAACGTTCCGTTCCGTGATTCCGGATTCCGGCGAACCGGTCCTACATGGGACGGCATGCTAAAGGTGGAAGCACACAGAAGTCCATAAGCCATAAGCAGAATGCATAGCCATAGATATAGATTCAGGATCTGCAGTAAAAGCGAAGTGATGCGCATGCACTATGTCTTCTGCTTTCTGCTTATGGCTCAAGGACTTTTGTGTGCTTCCACCTTTAAGGGTGGAAAGTCCAGCGAACAGTACGCATGCGCATGCTCTCTGCATTCTGCTTATGGCGTCTGGATTTTCAACCCACACAAAAATCCATAAGCATAAGAGCATAATGTACCGTCCGCGTCTCACATTACAAGTGGAAGAATGAATCGCATTTGACATTTCTGATGACAAAATAATCAATTATACTAGTAATACATGTTGATATTGGTATTTGGCATACTATAGTTTATATGATTACTGAAGCGAATTACCGATTTACATTGATATTGCTTGTTTCACTCTCTGGGAAGTGCTTTACCAGATTTTTTAGGCTAGCTGATTTTGCTGCCTACAAGCGACTAGCCACACGTAGCTAGGAAACAATCAAAATCATTTGAGATGTAGGATAGAATTTCGTAATGTAAAATTATTACCTATTATAATTCCACTGTCAATAATACAATCGTAATAAAAGAAAGTAATATTATATATTATATATTATAATAGTAAATAAAAACCACGAGCCTCTGAGCACCAAAAACCCTGTTATTCAAATCTGAAAATTCGACGACACACCTTAGAATTGAGATAAGAACCTGGGGTGTTGAAAACATTTTTCTCATTTATTTAGAGATATTTCAGCCTAAGGGAGCATTGAAATTCCATAATGATGATTTGAAGGAATACTCTAAATTGTATCGTTGAATTTCATCAAATAAAATCAGTTTTTAACGTACGAGAGCTATGTTTATTCACCTGATGATAATTTTACATCATGAAATTCTATTCTACAACTCAAATAATTTTAATCGTTCCCTAACTACGTCTGACAAGTCGCTAGAGTAAACAGCAAAATCAGCTAACCTAAAAAAATCTGGCAGACCGCTTTTTAGAGAGCAAAACAAGCAATATCAATGTGGATCGGTAATTTGTTTCAGTAATCATATAAACTATAGTATGTCAAATACCAATATCTACATGAACTGCGAATAGATATAATTGATTATTTTGTCATCCGAAATGTAGAATGCGATTCATTCTTCTACTTGCAATTTGGTACGCTAACGGTACATCATGCTCTTATGTAGGCTTTCATGCTTGTGGATTTTTGTGTGGGTTGACAATCCAGACGCCATAAGCAGAATGCAGAGAGTATGCGCATGCGCACTGTTCGCTGGAATTTTGCAACAGCGCATGCACTATGGCTTCTGCATTTTGCTTATGGCTCATGGACTTTTGTGTGCTCCACCTTAAGGCTGCCGTCCCATGTAGGTTCGGATCGCCGGAATCCTGAATCATGGAAGAAGGTCCAAAGAATAAAAAAAAAACGGAATGGACGAAAAAGTCACTAGAATCCGTGTTCCGCTCAGAGCATATACCTAGACATGGAGGGAGCTAGTCCTATCACGGAGTAATATACTATATGGAGAGCCAGCTTGCCCCCGTTCGACCGTAATTTTGGACCCCAATTCGCGGTCGCTGAAATAGTTCGTCAGGCCGCCACTGGAGTGTGTCACGGGCGGCATGGCTTTACTTTCGAATGAAAAGCTGAGCAATTCAATGGCGATTGCACGGGGTGTAACATTTAATAACCGTATAAAAGTGATTTATCATGCTCGTGCTAGATTTGCAGAGTTGTCATATCCTTCAATACGTAAAAGGTAATGTTCCAGTAATGTACTGCATAAGATTCGAGACTTGATTCTGGTAAATATAGGCAAAACACGTCGTCGCATTACATCTACTCAAATAAGAGGTAGAACACGTATCATCTGGACTTTGGCGATGGAAACTACAGTCGAGACAGTTCTTGTGTGCATTTTTTCCTGAAGATTTGAAGTGAGGGTGCTGATAAAAGCCAAGTGTATAGTTTCTAATGAGGTTATTTCAAGGCGCAGGCAAATGATTACGGAAATACCCATCATGGTTATGCATTCATATAATTAGTTATTATACATTGGAAGGCTGCGAGAGAGGTCAATATTCAAGATTTTACTTTCATCCAAACTAGTATATTAAGAATTTTCAATTTTTAACTAATAGTTCATATATTTAAAAAGTTATCAACAAATTTGAATTAAAAATCTTTATATTGTGCCTAGTTATTCGTGTTAAACGAAATTAATAGAAAAAGTTGCAAAGGAAACGGGTCCAAGGGGAATTTCCCAGGTCCAATCCGACCAGTAGGCCTATTCTGTAACCCAATACGACAGTTGACACTACACGCTTTGTACCGACTTTCGTCGCCTGCGGTAGCGACGTCGTGAGACTTGGTCTATTCTGTAACATGGCTTTCTGACGATATTCGTTACACAGTCGTGCGCTTATATGCAGTTTGTACTAACTCCCTCAAACCAATCAAATCGCTGCTTTCATCGAGAAAATATAAGTGACTTTAAGAACTTCACAATAGTAGCCGCAAGTCACAACAAAGAAGAAATCTCTCCCTCGGGGATATATCCATTCCGGAAGAAGAAGGAAGAAGAAATCTCTTCCCCGTTCCGTAGGCTCATAAACCTAAAGAAGAAATAAAAAATAACGACATTCAAAATGTCCGAGTAAGTAATAAAAAAATATGTTATGAAATTGCACATAATATTAATGATATGGCATTAGCATTTATCGCCTTCCAAAATGTGATTAAATTTCATAGCCCTAACCAAAGAAAGCAACGACAAGGGAGAGCTAATCAACGTCCTTGATTGATTATTTAGAAAAAAATCCAAACGTAGCTACTGCGAAGTTTACTTCATTACACGGGAAATCAAATTATGATACTAGTTGGGCTGAACTTTCAAGAGATCTGAATAAATTAGCTCATGATGGGAAAGACAAAGATGTCAAATCCTGGAAAACTGTAAGTCGTATACTCAACATTTATTATGTAAACCTACATAATTTTGTTTCTAACAGACTTGGAGGGATATTAAATCAAAAGTATCAGATAAAGTTCAGAAACTCCGTAAAGCAAGAGCGCAGACAGGCAATAATCCTGTAGATGACTTTTTGACCGAGCAAGAGAAACGTGTATTGGGAATAATAGGGCATGAATATGTTGAGGGCATTGGGACAGTTCCAGACAGTTTTCCAGAAGAATTTGAGGTGATTAATCTACCTTAGTCTCTATTTCTCATCTGTACTGTGTAATTAATTTCGTATGATTGGTTCAGAACGTTATGGACGAACTTTTTGAAGGTCACGAGCATATATTAGAAGAGCCACCTGTTAGTATTAATGTAGCTCCAGCAACAAGTACATTGATTGTTCCCAACTGTAACAAACGCAAGTTCACTATTTAAAGAAAGAAATAAAATCCATGTATGGACTATATTTATAACCTTTGATTTCTGATCACATTGAATTCTAGATCAAGTACCAAAAGATTTAGTTGCGAATGAAACGGCCTTGATAAGAAAAAGACGTCTCGTGAAACCAATAGCAAGAAGCGCTACATCCATACCAAAAGAGCATGACACCCAAAAAATAATTAATCAACAAGCAGCACAAAATGAAAATAACGAAATTGAAGATTTTACCGACAGTAAGTATATTGAAATATATTTGACATGTAGTTTTATCCTGAACGATCTTCCAATACTATTTTTCCTTTAGATGAAAATGAACCTGATGAGATAAATCCACAGCGACGTACTAGACCTAAAAGTGAGTATTTATCGATAGATCATTTTGTGCATTAAGTATTTCTGAATCAGGAATGGGTACGTATATAAGTTATTTCAGGAGTACGTAGAGAGAGACTTGGAGTTCAAGTTGCGGATGCCAGAGAAGTTTTCCAAGGAATTGCTGAAAATCAAACAAAAGCAATGGTGGTATGCTAATAATGTTTGTCAAACTTCCAATCTCACTTAATGCATTGAATTAATACTAATAACATATACTGTCGTTTAAGATGATGGGTGAAGCCATGAAACAATTGGCAGAAGCCACTATCAGAGTGTCGCACGCAATAGAAAAACTCGCTGCAGTTGAAGAGAAACAAACCGAAATGTTCAGCTTGTTGACATGAACTGTGATACCGGACATCCTGAAATACATATTTTGAGTAACGTTTTATTAAGACGTTTTCACTTATTCTTACGTTTTAATAAAATTACAAATAATACTATGCGATATCTAAAGTGATAAAAACTAATTTTTTCAGGTACTTCTGATAATGTTTTTGAGTGATTATTCAAAAAAATTGTTGATGTATAATTTACCTTATAATTTTAAGTTACGATGCCAAAAATTTGTTATTGCTCTGAAGACTATATTGTTGAACATACATAGATATACCTAAAATATAGATTAAGTCAACGTCTGATATATATTAGGTAAACCTGTATAACTATCGCTACCGATTATTTGCTGCAGTTTAGCCAATACAGTATTAGAATCTATTTGAGCTTATAACAAACACTCCTATGTACAATTCCACTCGAAGTAAACAACACAGTATTATTCCTATTTTTATATATATATATTAGGGTGTTTCAAAAAAACTCGATATTTTTTTTTTCTTGCTCTCCGCCCAAAATATCGTAGAATATGTCCTAACAAATATCCTGTTAAAAGAGGAGCTCATAATTTCAATTTTAAGAGGTCCTTCGTCGAATCTGAAGTTTTGCCGTTTAAATAACACAGAAAAATGACTTTTTTACTTTATTTATTCTTGCAACCTAGGAAGAAATTTTTTTTTCATAAAGTCCATGACTATATCTTACAAAGCATTAAATTTGGACAAAAAAATCTCATTGAGCCGAATTTCAATTTTCATTATTAAAATTTTGAGTTTAAAGCTCTGAAAAAAATCAAATAATGAAAATTGAAATTCGGCTCAATGAGATTTTTTTGTCCAAATTTAATGCTTTGTAAGATATAGTCATGGACTTTATGAAAAAAAAATTTCTTCCTAGGTTGCAAGAATAAATAAAGTAAAAAAGTCATTATTCTGTGTTATTTAAACGGCAAAACTTCAGATTCGACTAAGGACCTCTTAAAATTGAAATTATGAGCTCCTCTTTTAACAGGATATTTGTTCGGACATATTCTACGATATTTTGGGCGGAGAGCAAGAAAAAAAAAATATCGAGTTTTTTTTGAAACACCCTAATATATATATATATATATATATATATATATATATATATATATATATATATATATATAGATATATACGAGACTGAAGTATTTTTAAATAAAAATTTATTACAAAAATGATTAATTTACAAATCATATTTACAATTCATTTGTCAAAAAGAAACGTAATATCAGTCTACACCCAATCGTATTTCTCAGTGTTACGAATTTAAGAATACGTTGTGAGGCCACAGCCATTGGGTTCTCGTTGAGATATCTTAACACGTAATCAATTATGATTAGCCCAAGCACAAGGAAAATTTCCAAATCGATCTTCCATAATTTGTTTCTGGATACGCTCTGCTAAAGCACGAGGTCCTCTCGGTCTACATAATTGTTCTTCATTTTCGTTATTGACATTTACATTGACAGGTTCAGGTATCTCTTGCTGTATATTTTGGATGGGTAAGCGATGATCTATACGCATGTTATGAAGTACGGCGCACGCATTAACAATTTGTCCAGCCAAACCTGGCTCATACATTAACACACATTGGTATGATAAGCACCTCCACATTCCTTTAAAAACTCCGAAGAAACGTTCAACGACATTTCTAGCCTTGCATAATTGCTCATTGTATTGAAACTGACGGCTCCACTCTTGATAATGCGGTAGTGGAGTCATCATCCATGGCTCTAATGGGTAACCAGCATCGCCAATAAGCCAAGTTCGTCTCTCTCCGCGATTATAATGGTACTCCATTGCACGCCGTATTGGTGATGCGCTCCAAATATATGCATCATTTCGGGCTCCTGGATATCGTGCATTTATATTCAAAATTTTAAGATCCGGGTCAACTATAGCTTGTACATTGAGAGAATGGTTCCCATGATGGTTCACATAAGCTTCTTCGTGTTCATGAGGTGCAAGAATATATATATAGTGCAATCAACAGCACCAATAGTTCCGATAAAAGGTTGACGGGCATATGCAAACTTTTCACGAGCGGTTTGTCTTTGTTCTGCGGTCATTGGAAACTTAACCGAACGACGCAATAGATGTTCATTTATTAATGATGTAACAGTACGTACACAACGACTCACTGTTGGTTGACTAACAAATATATGTCCTCCTACAGATCGTTGATAGCTGCCAGTAGCATAAAAATTTACTGCGGCCAAAACTTGTATTTCTGGACTCAATCCTGTTATACGATCTCGTTGTAACATTGGTCGGAATGTGTTCGTGATCATCATAACAATTTCAGGATTGACACGATAAAGATCCATGAAAGTATCGAGAGGAAGCTCGAAAGGGTTGTCAGCATCACGTCAACGTCTAATCTCAAGCCGATGTTCCATACGTTGAATTCTTTCGCGCAGTACAAGCACTTCCCACGCTAGAAATCCTTCCATAATGAGTCTGTAAAAAAAGCACGAATAATTTGAGATTTTTACAAAGTTTGCTACATAACTTTGCCGTATGTAACAGTTATGTGTTTAATGATATAGTAATCATCTAAATTTCATATAATTTACCGTTGGCTACATGCGGTAACGCGAAAAGCCTTACAGAAAAACAAACGATAATTTACATTGCTCCATAACCTAAAATATGTGAAACGTGCTCGAGAATTTACAATGTGCTATGATTTTTAGTGGTGCCTTCGTTTACAATGCATGTCATAAGTTTATTCATATTCATACTAATATACTAGATATGTTATACTTACATTCCAAGCAAACTTGTCGCTTCATTAATAATCAAATATTGTTATTGTATTCGGATTATCTCGTTACTACACCTGTGACACAACCACGCGATTCATTGAGCCTACTATGATGTTCAAGTAAATTCATTTCAACGCTTGCGCACCAACTAGCCTTGTATTATATCGTGCCTCGTTAGAGTCTACCGAGGGGTTGCTCTCAGCACGTTAGTGAACGACCGAAAATATTATTTTACCGACGATATAAAGCGACATCTGTCGTTAGTACAAGTTACAGAATACCGCTTGACGCTTTTTACCGTTACCGAACCGACCAACGTCGTTACAAATGTACAGAAAATGGGAGCTTTCCATCCACAGCCAAAAATCGACGCAGTCAGACACACAGCAATATGATTGGCTGGAGCGAACGGAAAAGACCAATCGTTTAGCTGTGTGTCCGAGTATGTTGATTTTTGGCTGTAGATGGAAAGCTCCCTAGGCCTACAGCTGTATAGGGGATTGACGGGTCCAGAGGAAATTTCCTAGGATTCAAAAATTCCCTAGAAGAAATCCCTACCATAAGATTTGTTTCAATCTTTCCGGATAATCGGTTGACTATCGAACGTTGGAAAAGCGATATCAAACACCTACAAACGACCAACAAGCGATTCAGGGGTGCGATTCTGGATCTTTTTACGCTACGTAACGCCTTTGTTTAAAGTTGACGCCCCGTTGTCAGGCGCTATCTCGGTATACGTGAGTTACCGATCTATCGGAATTTCCGTATTCTATGATTATTTATAAATTTCTTCAAATACGTAAAGTGTGTACAAGTGAAAGAAGATGAATTTTTTAAAATCAAGTGAACTAGTTGCAAGCGTTGACTGAATATTATAAAGACAGCTCCCCTTATGAACCTTTGTGAGCCGACTAAAATTCGTAGCGAGCTAGCGCCCCCTCAGTAATTCTAGCGGCATATTCAGGAAGCGAGTGAAAAATACTGAAACTCGCTGGATCCGTGTTGCAATTACCGACTGGAACAAACCGTTTTCGTGATGATACGTCAGAGCGGTTAGAGTAGATAGTTATAGGAATCGCAAATATCCCTGACCCCACGCGCGTGTTTTTACCGGTTGTGTCGCATTGTAGCTCACAGAAATTAAGTAAATAAAATGAAGATGATTGATAGTGACTTAATTTTGATTGATGAATAATGCGATCCGGAAACACGTTTTCACGCAATCCCGTGCCTTCCTACGTAGACATTATGGTAATACGACGAATTGGCTCCAAAAAGAGTGACTGAGGCGTAAGTATACATTAAATCGAATTCGTTAAGCTTCGCGGCAATTGCATAAGGTGATAAGAAGAAATGCTTTAGTTTGAACAAATATGTTTTGCACTGTATAAAACACATTTGAAGAAAATGACAATCATGCAAATGACCAAAAGAGATATATATGGCTGTTTCTGGAATTGAGGAATTTCGATATTTTTGGCATCGCGGAAATACGCGCTCGAAACGTTCCTCTCGTTTCCCATACAACACCTGTTTTCAATTAATTACCAGAACATCGCGGATTGGAGATCAATATGGAAAGTGCTGTGAAGTTTACAGGTGCTTGTTGAGGACAACGGGAGATTATACTTGTATGCTTCACAAAGTCACATCTCACAGCTCTTCAATATTTTTCCATTGTAATTGCCCGCCGCACACTAGCGTATGCAGTTTGTGCTTCTGCATATTCGGACTTACACTGAATAATACGAGTTATTATTATTCTTCGAAGTTTTCGCAATACGAATATATAGGGCAAACCACGTAAACTCTTCATTCTCCGATCCTCACCATTACCGAGTTTCTCTCTTTGTTTTTATGTTTTTATAGATTGAAAATAAAGAAATACGTCCTTTTTATCTTTCTACGCTTTACGACCCCTTCCGATTCTTCGGTTGCTTGAAATTATGCATTTCTTCGAATTATGAAAATTTCTCAATGCATTTATATAACTATACTTCCCTATTTTCTAGAATTCTCTACAGGTCAAGAATTTCGCACACTGAGTTTAAAAAAATAGTATACGACACGTGTGCGTACTTGTATCGTACTCTACTATTATAACACTTTTAATGATCAGCAATTTGCAAATATGTTAGTCTGTCTGGAAATCAATTTGCGGTGCTGATGTATAGGTAGGTGAAGTTAGTGGTTGGTAGGCTGGTAGAAGTTGGTTCATTTGAAGAAGATACGTAGAGTGTTATAACTTTGGGGCAGCTGTGGGCTACCTCTGTTTTGGGACATCGTCTTGCCGAAATGTTATCTTCATCTATTCCAATGGATTGATAATAGGATAGGAATTGTCCAGGCGACTGTAAAAGATATAGGATAACATAGAACTGAATGAGAGGTTTCAGTATGTTACTACTAATTTTCTTAGCATTGTTATTACTTTGGAGCTATGGGCTGTGGGCTACCTTTGTCTTGGGACATCGTTTTGTCAAAGTATTATCTTCGTCTATTCCAATTGATTAATAAAAGGATAGAAATGGTCCAGGTGACTGTGAAACATACAAAATAACAAATAATTGAAGCAGCAGAGGTTTCCGTATATTACTACTAATTTTCCTAGCGTTGTTATTACTTTGGAGCTACGGGCTGTGGGCTACCTTTGTTTCGGGACGGTGTTCTGGTGAAGTGTTATGTTCATCTATCTCGATGGATTGATAATCTGAACCTTGGTTTCGCGACGCCGTTTCGTCAAAGTGTTATCTTCGCCTATTCCAATGGATTGATAATGGGATAGGAATGGTCCGGGTGACTAAAAGATAGAAAATAACAAAGAATTGCAGGAGAGCTTTCAGTATATTACTACTAATTTGCCTAGCATTGTTATTATTTTTGAGCTATGGGCTGTGGGCTACCTTTGTCTTGGGACGATGTCTCGCTAAAGTGTTATGTTCGTCTATCTCAACGGATTGATAATCGGAACCTTTGGTTTGCGACGTTGTTTCGTCAAAGTGTTATCTTCGTCTATTCCAATGGATTTATAAGAGGATAGGGATGGTCCAGGTGACTGTAAAAAATACAAAATAACAAATAATTGAAGCAGAGGTTCCGATATATTACTTACGTTGTTTCGTCAAAGTGTTATCTTCGTCTATTCCAATGGATTTATAAGAGGATAGGGATGGTCCAGGTGACTGTAAAAAATACAAAATAACAAATAATTGAAGCAGAGGTTCCGATATATTACTACTAATTTTTATAGCATGTGTCATCACAAGGGACCATTCTGGATCTTGGCCGTAACATAATCTGTAGCGCCCGTGTTATCGTTGCGCTCCCCCGTGAGTCCCTTTTCATCTCCGCTACCGCCTATATTCTTTGTTTTTGTGTGGGAAATACGAGGTCACTAAGCAACTTAAGCGTATATCATCGACAATCAACCATTGAACTCAGGCAGAACCCAATGCTATGATGACGCTGGCTGGCAAACGGAATCATGGTTTCAGCCCAAAACGAATGGCTGGCGTTACCGCAGGTGCTATGAACTCTTGTCAGTAGTGCCTGATCGATAGGTAGCGTTATCATAGTCAGGATATCCGCGTTTTCAATTGTTGATTTCAAAAGATATAGGGGCCTGCGGAAATGAACGGGTGTATTAGGGAAACGCGGGCGCTGAAAGTTAACGTCGGCGGTATGATAACGCCAAGAGATCCAGAATCGCACCTCAAGTGATGGTAGGAAATATACAAGTCAATAAAAAATAACGAGTCATGCATTTCATGGAAATAAAGAGGTCGAGGCTGTTCTATTCATCTATTATTGTGTGGACAAATGTAAAATCTAGTGAAAATCAATGTACGTACTGTAACGAGGCAAATTAGAATGCCTCGTAAATGAACCATCACCTCTTCCCCAGACCGAAGTGACCACCTTGATTAAAAGCCACCGATAAAAAGCAAGAAGTCCCAGCTCAAGTGTACAAGGTTCTTAATGTAATTATTAGTTGTATTAATATTTTTTCCGTCCCTCTATCTTATATTCCCGTGCCGTCCCGGATTGAAAACAACGAGGAACATCATCCCTCAATCTCATCCGACCTGGCAGGTCACCTGGAAGCCCTTCGAGTGATTAACTAAGGGACAACAGAGTCATCATATCCAGAAATACGCCTGGAATAGCGCTGCATATTGAATCGTATACGCGGGGTAGCCTCCTCCCCCCTTCTGCTTGTCTCGTGCCGGCTTGGTCCACCGGTCCAATTGCAGATACTCCGCCTTCCAGGGTATTGAGAACATGACGAGCCATCTAACAACCCCCTGACGAAAGCTCGAAGTGCCAAAAGGCCCTGTCAGGCCCGCGACAAAACCCGGCAGAAAGAAGATACGCCTCCTAATATTAGGCGTAATACCCCTTCCACCCCTAAATTTGCATCTGCATTGCGACAGACCCAGAAGCTTCACTTCTTGCTTGAAATCAGTTCAGTATAGTTGTGCTTTCATTTTTGATTATAAATCTTTATAACAAATCTCTATAAAACAGTTCTTTTCAGAACTAAAAAGTTTACGTAAAAATATTTCATTAGACTCAGTTAGTGAGTTTGTGTTTATTTAAGGTAAGATTCCGACTATAGACGACCCTTCGATTGATATTATATTGATTCAGAGAGGCTAGATCTCTTATTGCGTAGTTGAGTCAGACCTCATTGAGGGTGACGCCGTTAAGATATCATTGAATTGTCGTACTTGAGCTTGGTTTATCTATCGATATTGATTGTATTATTGATAATTGTGTTCCCTTGATATATGATTGTGTGCTAGTAATCGATTTTTCACGAAATTATCCCCTTTTATCGTACCGTCGTACCGTTATTCTTGTTGAGTAGTTCCGTATTGATCCCCTTGTAACTTGTATTTATCGTTGATCTAAATTCCCTATACTTGCTGATAAATCGCATCCAAGAAGGAAGAATTCCCCGCGTGGAAACATTAGTTTCGTGTGAAAACGATAATTAATCTTGACGGCTTGTCGAGCCACGCTTTTTCCTCGAAGAATCGATCTAGACGTAATATCTATCATATATCAGGATAAAAATTCCGATCCCGTAGTATTGTTGAGTACAAATAATCTACTCCTTGTTAAAATCTTGAGCTGGTATATTTAGTATTATTCCGAATTATTTGTGATAATAGATTTTAACATCCCCTTTGTTAACGTGTTATTGCGTCGTAGTATGGTACGCCTCGTGTAAATTCCCTTCGGCCATCTTCGAGTGACCTCGTTCGTGTTCGGCTTCGACGCCTTGTGAATTTCAAACGAAAGGTCCTGTAATATCGACCCACCTAACTGATAAGTAGAAGTCCCCATATTATTGATTCTTTATCTTCGATTCCCCTCTATGTTACCGACCTGCCTACTATTAGATATCATCACCCCATAGTCTAGTTCTACCGTACCATAAGATAATTGTTCCCTTCCTCGTTTATAATTTCTTTATTCTACCGTACCTACCCCTTGTTCTATATTACCGTAGGTGCTATATTATCGTCTGCCCTACTTCCTCCTCTGTGACCTAGTCAATCAGCTGTTCCTGATTATTTCAATTAAAATAGTGTTATTTGTGTTAGTTCCGATCTGAGAGATCGGCTCTGATTGTTTAATTTGTTTTGTGATCATTTGTTTGTTTGTAATAATTGTGTATAACCTGAGTCCCTCCAACCTGGTTTCTTTGTGATTAATAAATCCATAAACCATATAACATATTTCTAACTTCTCCTATATTATTTCGCCCCCATGTTCCCCTCACGCTGAGCTTTCTGTGTAATATCGTTTTGTTCGTTTTATTCTTTTTATTTATTATTGAATTCATTGATTCAATTAACTTTTTATTAATTCAACTTCGTGTGAGTTTCGTCCCGTACCGCGGTATCATAAGGTACCTGGCGCCCAACACTTGGTCAATCTTGTACGAATTTTAGTATTTTTAATTGATACAAAATATTAGAGTCGCGTATAAAATAATCACGTTGGTAGTGTCGGTTTTGGAGACGTGGCCAGCCCGGAGTCTCGAAGTCCTAACCCCAACCGTCGGCTGTGCACGTCACAGTACATACCGTTTAATGTGAGTCGTCGTAACCTTTTTTTCACTTGCTCCGGTTAGTAGTGTAATAATATTTTGCCGGGTCCGTTGGTTCATTTTCTATATTCAAACCCAGCTCAGAGGATCTGTTCCGCGTAATTACAAGAGGCGACCATGCAGATGTCAATAATTATTAATAATAAGTGATCGGCATGCAACCACGGTCGTCGCACTATTTCACTCCTATTATTATTCACTGATTCACTGATTCACTGATATAAAACCATTAGCATGGCCGATCACACATTATATAATCATATAATATAAATATATAACTATTTAATATGATTATATATAAAATTATGAATATTTCAACTGTCAATAGCGCGATCCGATAGCCATCCGACGGCCATTTTGATTTCGTCGACCCTTTGTAGCTCACTTGGTAACTTTATTATGACATACCGACCGAGTGCGAATTCAGATTCATGCCAAAATCAATAGGGGTCGAGATTTCAATGGCTTGTACCCACGTTCCGAAGTTCAAGTCGATCCGTGTCACCGTTCGTTCGGAAATGCGGTCCCAAGCAAGCGTCTAGCGAAAACTTGATGACCAGGAAGAAGAAGAAGAAGAATTTCTTTCAGCAACTTTCGTGACTAATATATCGGAAACCAGTAGACCGATTTCGATCTAATTTATACAGCGAAGTCGTGTGGTGGGGGAATATCTATTTTGAAAATTTTATCGATAAATAATCACGCGTTCCGAAGTTATGACCTCGTGCTTACAGGTATTGCGACGTGGATTTTTATTGGTCCTCGGAGCTAGACCGGATAGCCAGGCTCCGAGGTCCCTCCACTCTACAATTGGCCGAAACTGAGAGTCGGAAAAGTTGGGCGCCAGGCGGATAACCGCCGCTTACAAAAAAAAGAGAGCTAAACAAAATATTACTAGAATTCTACCTACGGGTACTCGAAGCGTCGGCTAGCTACAGTACCGCGGAGAGGGGTCGGGATCAAATGAAGGATTAGCGGGGCGTTAACGAACGACTCGAGATTTAGAATTGAATAACGAAATAAAATTTATTGAATGATAAAAAAAAAAGATTAGAATTAACAAATCGTGTACCCGGGGGTACTTCCCCTCGGGTATAAATCGGCTACAGGCCGTGTATAGGCGACCTGGCCGCGTGTGTCGAGTTTTACAATAACAAACAAACTACTGGCTTCCACGTAGGAGAGCAATAACAAGAAAAAAATATGACAAAACTAAAGAACTCGACAAATCGGGTCCTCGGGAGACAATAACTTAGCTAAAACACTAAATACTCTCCACGAGGAGGAAATCACATTAACTTAATAAATAACAAAGCTAGAGCCTACGGCTCGACCTAAATTAAATCAACAACAATAAATGCCTCGCGGCTCAATAATTTAACAAGAACAAAAGACGTTCCCGAACGTGTATAGGCGATCGGTACGCCCCCGTGAGGCGAAACCTCACGGTGAATAACAAATATAATTATTTACAATTTTCTAAATTTACTTAATTCTAACTTAACCTAACTCTGCGGCTTGCGCGATGGATAATTTCAATAATCTTAGCGATTCGAATCGCGAACTAAACCTCGAACTCGAAATGAATAAAGGCTCTGGACTAAGCCTCGAGCTTCGCCTCTCCCCGCAGGAGGAAGAGAGAGCGACAGTGACCGACTATCACTATCTCTGTCGCACTCGTGTACGACAGGGACTGACTCAACGAAACTACTAAAATAGGTAATAAATTGACATACAACCACGACTCGAACTCGAACTCTAATATATGGGGACACTGGTGACGGCCTACCTCTCGGAGATCGGCTTAATTCGATCGCAAAAATACTAACTAGCCTCGTGGTTGCACTTAGGCAATATGGCAGACGGCCGTTGCCCGATTCAAATTAGCATGGGTAAGAATAGCTAACGCTTACCGTCTTCCAGCCACCGGACAAAAAGCACCTTCTCTCGTCCGTAATTCATTCTCACTCGCTCTCAGTCTCACGAGTGTACACCAAAGAAAAAGAAAGAACCAATTAAGCTTAAACAGTAACCCACGGGGTTCGGAAGCAAAGCTAAAGAAAGACACAACGAACAGATTTCTTTTTGTAACACTCGAGTGTTCGGCACGCTAGTCTAACGCAGAGTGACTAGACCGCATGGCGCCGGTAATCAGCGCCCTCGTGTTACGGCCAAATATCGATTTTCGCATCGAGCGCAGGATCCCCTAAATATGGCGACTTGTTGTCGCTACGCGCGTAATTCGAAGTCCACCACAGCGTTATTCGCTCGTTGAATCGGAGGACCACGGGTTGCAGGCTCTTCTTGGTGGCGGGAATCTCTTCCACCACCGATTTCCCTCGCTGCAGAATGCCCTAGGCACTCCCCCGTGTCCTTATTGTCGAGGTTGGAGCTAGTGGTCGTCGAGAGGGATCTCCACAGTCGATATCACGTCTCGTGCGTCTGTCGGGGTGCGTCTCTGTCGGAGTGTTTTAGCCGTCAGCTGGACCTCGTCCCCCACATGTCAGAGAAAAGTCGGAAAGAAAAACAAAAGAATAAATAATATGTCACATAGATCTAAGTCGGTCACGGTCGCCTCTCGGAATTATGGTCCGGCCTCGGGGCCACCCTATTCATGCATTCATTTTTGGACACTCCGCTATGGTCGTCCAAGGGGTAAGGAGCGCCTAGTAACATGCAATGTTACAACTCCCCCCCCCTTAGACGGACCACTGGGGCGGAAGCGTCAGCAAAACTGACCCATGGACCGAACTCCGAGTGACGGCCGCACACCGCGTCTTACGTCTACAGACCCTGTTGGATCTGGTGGCTTAAAGCGTAATTCTTTATCACATTAACTTTTCCCCCGGGGAAGGAATAATACGGTATTTGTTAGTAAAACCCCCGGTTTCATTTTTAAGTCGTCACCCGCTACCCTCCTCCTGCAGAAGGCAGAAAGAAAAAAAAAACTTAGGGAAGGGTTCGACTTCCCACAAAAAAAAACAAAACTAAAATAAAAGACTACAGTTATAAATTCGAAGCCGAAAGAACTGCACAAAAAAAACAACAAAAAAAATGACTATTTCTATTTCATTACGAATAATTACGGCACCAACCTAAAAAAAAAACAAATAAAATAAGGGACTACGAACCAACCAAACAAAACGAAACTAGACAGGGCGTCAATGCCTAAATGAGGGATAATCACCCACCCAAAAAAAAACTACTTATTCTACGCTACCCCTCCGGGTTCCAACTGGGGGGATCCAATCCGGATTTTCCCCGTGGTTCTTACCTCCTAAAACCAACCTAAAACTGAAACTTACATTACCCATCCCAAACGGCACCTTAGAGAAAAGAAAGAGAAGAGAAGAAAAAAAAAACAAGACACATTCCACGGAACTAAATAACAAAAAAAAAGTGTTTTTAGCACCCCGGCCAAAACAAAATTTTCCGCCCACGAAGGCGTACAGACGGAAACAGAGTTCCTCGGGTGGCCCTCGACTCTTAGCCCCTGGGCTTCGACGGGCCTTCTTTGGCTTCCGCGCGGTCCTTCGCGAGCTTTATATGCCATTTCTGTCCTTGATAGGGGCACGTCCTATGGGTGACCCCGGTCATCGAGCAGAGGTTACAGAAATCTGTCCGCGGGGCTCGACACACTCGGGCATGGTGCCCATTCTGATGGCAGTTCCAGCACCTAGACTGGTCCTGCTTGAAGGCGGCGCGGGTGGCCTCGCGCTCTTCGCGCTCCTGTTGGCGACGGATTGTCGCCACGTAGTCCGCTCTTGCGGCCTCGGCCCTGGCGACGGCCTCACGGTCGGTCTGGGCGCGGCGAGCGGCTTCGTAGGCCAGAGTAGCCTGGATGGCGTGTTCGGCCGCAGCGTCGGCTAGCGCTCGGGCCTCGTTGGCTCGTCTAGCTGCCAAGTCGGCCTCGAGGGCCAAAAGTTTGACCTCGGTCGGGGGTTCTTGATGCCTCGGATGCACTAGGTACGGTACGACCGGCAGATATCGGGGATCTGGGGCGATCCGGGGCACGGCTTCTCTATTTTCCCCCTCCAGCCATGCCATCAGGTCCCGGCAGGCTGCTCTGATGTTCAGGTCGTGGACAGCTCCTTCCTGGACTGTGGAGGAGGAGGCAGATTTTCTATTATCCCCTGGGCCCTCACGATAGGTATTTCCTTCATTCCTATTTCCCTAACTCCACTAACTAATTGTATTTTCGCACTCAAAAAAAAATACCAAAAACGAGAGAAAGAAATAACAAAAACGCAATAAAAAAAAACTTGTGCATTCGAATATTCGATATGCAACCTGAAACACACGCACGCGAAGAATTCTTCCCTCAGGCCTCGTCGGAAGATAAGTCTTCCTCCTCGGATTCGCTGAGGTTTACGTCTACCTCTGGAGCGACGTATGGCTTAAAATCTTTAATGTGGTGTCGACCGAGCGTCCTACCTGTTTCATCCTCTAGTTCGTACACGACTGGGGAGACGACTCGTCTTACGACATATGGTCCCTCGAACTTAGGAGCTAATTTTGCCGCGACGAAATTTGCTGCTGAAGATAAGACACGGTTACGTTTCCAAACTCGGTCTCCTACCTTATAATGACCGTCTCGGTGACGTCGATTATAATATCGCGCTTGCCTAGTGCGTGCATGTTGTAAATGGTGAGTCGCGAGATCCCTCAACTCTTGTAGACGCGTCATTCGCTCCGCCCACTTTTCTGGACATGGTTCGGGAATAGTTGCAGGACCTTCTTCCGCGCGCCGGAACTGTACTCGCGGTCGTGGCTCCCGCCCTAAATTTAAAAACGCGGGGCTGACTTTCAGCGAACTGTGCACCGCAGAATTGTACGCGAAACGGAAT
The DNA here is from genome assembly GCA_963978835.1 of Tenthredo scrophulariae. Classification (NCBI taxonomy): domain Eukaryota; kingdom Metazoa; phylum Arthropoda; class Insecta; order Hymenoptera; family Tenthredinidae; genus Tenthredo; species Tenthredo scrophulariae. The sequence goes on from OZ022232.1 coordinate 12,405,249, forward strand.
TCGTGTAAATGTACGTCCCAATCACGATGGTCGTTCTCGATGTAGGTCGTGATCATCGTCTTCAAGACCCGGTTTACCCTCTCGACAGGATTCGCCTGTGCATGATACGGGGGTACGTGAGCGTGCACTATGTTGTACTCGGCGCACATGTCGTCGACGGCTTTATTCGCGAATTCGGTCCCGTTGTCGGTGAGGAATACTTCCGGAGTACCCCACCTTGACAGAATTAAATCCTCAAATGCCGCGATAATATTTTTCCCGTTGGATTTGCGCAACGGGGTGCACTCCACCCACTTGGTAAATAAGTCCTCGAAGACCAATAAATATTCGTATCCCGAACGACTACGAGGAAACGGACCCATTACGTCAGCTGCGACGACTGTCCACGGTTGATTCACTACGCGATCTCCCATCAAACCGGCTGGCGGAGCCTGTTCGACTTTGCACTGTTGGCATTGTTGACACCGACGTACCGCTACTACCACGTCTCGAAACATCCCAGGCCAATAATAGTCCTCGCGGATTCTAGCATATGTTTTCTCTATGCCGAGGTGTCCAGCCTGTGGGTCCTCGTGTGACTCGGTAAACGCGCGAGCTCGGTGCTCCGCTGGTAGCACTAATTTCCACGGATTAAGTTCCTCAATTATCGGCTCTGTCACCGGATTCGGTCGGAAATAATATAGCCGGCCTTCAAATACCGACCAACCTCTATATTTCTTCGGTGTCGCTAACACCTCTTGTACCCTCCGGGTGTACCATGGGTCTTGCGCCTCGTTAATCGCAGCTAAATGCACGGCGGCGAGATCTTCGATCTCATCTTCATACATCCGCGACAATGCATCGGGGACATGGTGCATAGCTCCTTTCCGGTGTACGACTTCGAAATCGTACTCCAGGAGCTCTAACGCCCACCTAGCTAAACGACCCGTCGGATTATGCAAATTATGCAACCATCGGAGGCTGCTGTGATCCGTGATCACCGTAAAATGATACCCCTCGAGATAAGCGCGAAATTTCTTAATAGCCCAAATGACCGCTAAACATTCTTTTTCAGTCACCGAATATTTTCTCTCGGCTTCCGAAAGGGTACGACTCGCATAAGCTATGACTCGTTCGACCTCGTCGATCGTCTGAGTCAAGACGGTGCCTATTCCAAAATCGCTGGCATCCGTCTGTACTACGAAAGGTACGCGAAAATCAGGACATGATAATATTGGGGCGGTTGTTAACGCGGATTTTAATTCATTAAAAGCTTGATCTTGTGCTTCACCCCATTCCCACCGTCTATCTTTGCGTAAAAGCCGCGTTAATGGCTCCGAGGAGCCCGCGAACGCTGGAATAAATCGGCGGTACCACGAGGCCATCCCTAAAAACCGTCGCAATTGTTTCAAGTTCCGGGGTGCCGGATAACTAACAATTGGTTCAATCTTGTCGGGGTCGATTTGTAATCCCTCGCTATTAACTCTAAACCCCAGATATCTTACTTCTTCCCTACAAAACTCACATTTATCGGGATTTAATGTTAGACCCGCTCTCGCTATCTGATCAAACACGCGTTTGAGCCAGTCCATATGTTTTACAAAGTTATCTGTCACTACAATAATATCGTCTAAATACGCGAAAACATGCGGTTCCATATCCGGTGTAATTAATTTGTCAACTAATCTTTGAAACGTCGCGGGGGCTCCGGTGAGTCCGTATGGCATTCTCGTAAACTGAAATAAGCCTCTGCCCGGTGCAGTAAAAGCAGTGACCTCACGACTGTCTGGGTGCAAGGGAATCTGATGATATGCTTGACTCAGATCAATCGTCGAAATATACCTCGCGGCACGTAATTTATCTAAGATCCCGTTAATATAAGGGATCGGATAGGCATCTTTCTTTGTGACGCTATTTACTTTACGAAAATCCAAACAAAAACGATAACTTCCATTCGGCTTTTTGACCATTACAATCGGGCTAGACCACGCGCTTTGTGAAGGCTCGATTACGCCCTCGGCTAACATACGATCGACTTCAGCATGGATCGCGGCTTGTACTACTGGGGATACTAAATAGTATCTTTGTTTAATTGGAGAATTTCCCTGCGTATCTAAGGTATGCTCGGCTAAGTTCGTTAATCCTAGTGAGCCCGTGACCGCAGGTAACTCTCGCTCCAGAAACTTCTCCAGTACCGTTTTCTCCGCTGATGTTAGCTCTGCTATTCCGTAGCACGCGTCAGCTGACCCGGTGGTCATTGGTATCGACTCGAAGAAAGAACTCGAAACGTCCGGTCCATCCTTTAACCGCCAAGTATCGTTTCCGCCATACATCTCTAACCCGAATAACCTAATAAAATCCATACCGAGGATGCATTCCCACGCTAAAGACGGGAGAATTCGAATCGCGAGCTCATGGGTTCTTCCTAGTAGTTCTATTGGCACAATAAATTCTCCTACTACAGCCTCGGTATCGCCGTTTGCCAGTATGACTCGTTCAAAGGCTGGTTGACCTAGTGAACGACCATTTTCTTCGGCGATTTTCCTACCGGAGGCTCCTAAAAAACTTCTGGAAGACCCGGTGTCTACTAAGGCGCGAACTATTGACTCTCCGATTCTTACGTTTAAAAACCAGCGCGGTTGCAGCTCGAGAGTCTGCATCGGAAAGCATTCTGCATCTGGCTCGGTTGAATTATTTGGGCGCGAATTTCTTATCTCGGGTGACTCGCTGGCCCTTCTCGTGAGTCCCCTGTCTCGTTTTCCGGATGACATCTAGGACACGTGGTCGCTATTTCGTCTTTTCTACCACAATGGTAGCAAAAACGAGTCTTAGGCGCTGGGCACTCCCTCCAAATGTGTCCCCTGCGATCGCAATTAAAACAGACGACCGTCGGTCCACCGTTCATTGGTAGCCTCGTGTTCGACGTCTGTGGGTGCGCTACTGCTGTGGCTACCCTCGCGTTCGTTGGGCGCTCCGGAGTGCTTTGCCTAGCCTGCGCAGCTTCGGCCACGGTCTCTAATTTCTTTTCTAAATTTTGTATGGCCGCTAACTGTTCTTTTATGGCCTTTTCTAAGGCCATCCTCCCCCCCCCCTAGACCTCTAGCACCCTGCCTACCCGAGCGTGGGGTAGCTGGAGCTTTCGGTGCATTTTTCGTCACGGCTAGATCCTCCACTGCTGCTAGCGCCGGAGCTCTTCGCTGCTGCTTGGCCTTAGCCTTGCACGCTAGCTCCGCCATGAACGAATCTTCGGGTGGTGGGGGTGGTCTATACGTACGCGATAACTCTAAATTTCTTTCCCTCGCTGTCGCAGCTCGGGCTAACTCCTGAAAGTTCCTTATTAACGTACGGTCTAGAGTCTCGCGAATATTCGGACGCAGATTCTCAAACGCTAAGTCCAGCTGATCCTCTAAGGCGTATGGTCGCGTCATGCGGTGTAATAATCCCCGAATACAGGTCAGATAGTCAGTTACTGACTCGTTCTCTCCCTGTGTACGCGTCGCAGCTTGTTGACGAAATCGTTTGTTTACTGTCTCGTCGCCGAACCAGCCTCTAAACGCCTGTTGAAAGTCCTCGTAGCTGGACCAGCTGTCTCGCTCGATTCGCAGCCACTCTGACGCGATTCCCGTGAAGATTATCGGGAGTGATTGTATTATTTCCCTACCTGATAACGGGGTAAATCTTTTACAATCATCTAGGCGACTCAAAAAATCTTCCGCGCTCTGCTCGTTTCCGCCGCCGAATTTTACATTCCACCTACGTAAGGCCTCTATGACCTCTTTCGCTCGGTCTCTGCAGTTCGAATGCGCGGGCCCTGGTACCGCGTTCCAGTCGTTCTGCAGCTCATCCCGCACTCTTGTAGTGGGGACATTATGCCGGGTGGGTGGGTGGGTATGAATTGGCGATAGACTTCGGTGTCTTCGGAAGTCTACTTCTGGGCGCGTAAGGCCTGTCACCGGCCACGTTTCTGTGCGCGGTTGTCGTTCGACCTCTTCCCGACCTCTAAAAGTTACTCTTGGACTATATTCTCGCGGTAGGCGGTCTGGGCTATCGCTAATGTCTATTGTTTCTGGATCTAACCTTGCCCGCCTGGAGGCTAATACTCCTAGTCTGAAGTACTGTTCCTCTATCTCACGCACTGACTCCGGCACGGTTATACGCGGGGCCTCATTTTGGGACGCTCGCTGATACTCGTGACCGTATTGTCTTAATACTTGAGGGTGCGCAGTCGATCGGCGAGGCATGACTTCGGGGTTATCCTCGCTTAGGATTTCTCGAAACGCTGCATAGTCTCTATGAAAATCCCGGTACGTTTCGTTTGCATCGGGGATGCTGCGAGCTGGTGCTGGCCTCACGGGGGAGCTCGGTACGCGAACCGTGGGCCTTGGTTCGGCTATGGTTGACATGACCGGCTGAGCTACCGAGTATGTAATACTCGTCGTCGTGGTTGTCACCGGGCGTGACTCGAAGTTTGTAGCGAACGACACGCGCGGGGATGAGGGGTGGGTTACCGGTTCACAGCTGCTACCGGGTTGGACCCTTTCTCCGGCGATGAAAATCGTTTCATCCTCGGGGTACCACGGAATCGTATGTTCGCCCTGTCTTCGCCGCCAATAACGCAAATACCGATCGCGCAACTCAATTACTGAACCCTCTGGGCTAATGTGTAGCGAACTCAATAATTGGGATAACTCTTCGTGAGTTAAATCCCACAAAGCGCCTCCGAAGGGGGTCTCCATTGACGCCATGACTCTATGAGGAATCTAAGCCTCAGTCGACACCACAAAAATTTGACTGAAATACGAACGCGCGAATAAAATTTCCGGAGAAAACAACGCGTTTTTGACGCACTTTCTCCCTTAAGGGGCGTAAAAGTCACGCGCTCGAAAAAAAAACAACAAAAATAAACGCGAAAATTTGACTCGCACTGGTAGTTGTCGATCTAATAATCGCGAAGTACCAAGAGCCGCGAAATAATTTCACTACTCGTTCCGAATTCTGCACTTAGAGGTGCAGGCAGAGATTACTCAACGCGAGTGCAACCTCAACGTAACGAAACGTGAATGCGAACGCGAACTCGAACGTAAACTCGAACCCGAAATTGAACTCGAACCCGAACCCGAACCCGAAAGATTAAAAAAAAAAAAGCTTAAAACATGCTGAGGGAGTGGTACTCTATCTTCTCGACGAGTCTACTCGTCGAGATCGCCTTGAAATGAGAACCGCTGTCGTTCTCATATGGTCCTCAGAACCCACGCCTGAGCACCACTGCCAAATACAAAATTCAAAACTCGAATATACGCGACATCTACCAGCGTCGAGTCGCTTTTCGGTGACGACACGTAAATATTCCCCTCGGTGCGGGGTGTATTAAAAGTCCGTCGAACAATGGACTATGTTCTCCCACCGACCAAAGGATATTTACTCGAAACCCGACCTATGATATTATTTAGCCGTCGAATTCTGGACAATAACCTCGCTAGCTAGCTATATGCAATTGTTTATCTGTAATCTTGAATGTTGTTCCCCGGCGATAGTAGTGGTGGAACTCCGCTGGTACTCAGTATGGTTGTTTACCGCGGGTCGTCACTACGTGATCACCTATAGTACAAATTATCCACCACCACAAGTCATGCACAGGGAGATATTACACCAACAAAAAAAAAACAAAAAAAGAACCATTCAATAGCAGGCAGATAATATGATATAGCGAACCGCTCTTGATTTAAAGAGTGGGAGTCCGTGTCCAGTGTCCCAGTGCATAAGACGTGCTTCAGCACAGCCAATTCGAGTTTGCTACTCTAGCGGGGGAGACGCGGCAAAAAAAATAATACTAAAACCAAAATGCACCGAATTAAAATAATCGGTATTCGCCCGATAACAAAGAAAACTAACAGAAATCGCTCGCAGCACTGCGTGGCAAGCGAAAAAAATTCGAACGCCGAAATAAACAAAGATTTTGCGCCGCGCGGCTACGATACAAAGTTGCTTCGAGCGTACGCGCCGCTAACCCTTCTCCGGTTGGTAGAGAAAAATAAACCGCTGACCTCTCCTCACTTAGCAACAGTGAAGCCGTTACCAAGTCTACACGAATAATTATTTAACCAGACTGAAATTTAATTTTCTCAGGGCCCCACGTTGGGCGCCAATTTGCGACGTGGATTTTTATTGGTCCTCGGAGCTAGACCGGATAGCTAGGCTCCGAGGTCCCTCCACTCTACAATTGGCCGAAACTGAGAGTCGGAAAAGTTGGGCGCCAGGCGGATAACCGCCGCTTACAAAAAAAAGAGAGCTAAACAAAATATTACTAGAATTCTACCTACGGGTACTCGAAGCGTCGGCTAGCTACAGTACCGCGGAGAGGGGTCGGGATCAAATGAAGGATTAGCGGGGCGTTAACGAACGACTCGAGATTTAGAATTGAATAACGAAATAAAATTTATTGAATGATAAAAAAAAAAGATTAGAATTAACAAATCGTGTACCCGGGGGTACTTCCCCTCGGGTATAAATCGGCTACAGGCCGTGTATAGGCGACCTGGCCGCGTGTGTCGAGTTTTACAATAACAAACAAACTACTGGCTTCCACGTAGGAGAGCAATAACAAGAAAAAAATATGACAAAACTAAAGAACTCGACAAATCGGGTCCTCGGGAGACAATAACTTAGCTAAAACACTAAATACTCTCCACGAGGAGGAAATCACATTAACTTAATAAATAACAAAGCTAGAGCCTACGGCTCGACCTAAATTAAATCAACAACAATAAATGCCTCGCGGCTCAATAATTTAACAAGAACAAAAGACGTTCCCGAACGTGTATAGGCGATCGGTACGCCCCCGTGAGGCGAAACCTCACGGTGAATAACAAATATAATTATTTACAATTTTCTAAATTTACTTAATTCTAACTTAACCTAACTCTGCGGCTTGCGCGATGGATAATTTCAATAATCTTAGCGATTCGAATCGCGAACTAAACCTCGAACTCGAAATGAATAAAGGCTCTGGACTAAGCCTCGAGCTTCGCCTCTCCCCGCAGGAGGAAGAGAGAGCGACAGTGACCGACTATCACTATCTCTGTCGCACTCGTGTACGACAGGGACTGACTCAACGAAACTACTAAAATAGGTAATAAATTGACATACAACCACGACTCGAACTCGAACTCTAATATATGGGGACACTGGTGACGGCCTACCTCTCGGAGATCGGCTTAATTCGATCGCAAAAATACTAACTAGCCTCGTGGTTGCACTTAGGCAATATGGCAGACGGCCGTTGCCCGATTCAAATTAGCATGGGTAAGAATAGCTAACGCTTACCGTCTTCCAGCCACCGGACAAAAAGCACCTTCTCTCGTCCGTAATTCATTCTCACTCGCTCTCAGTCTCACGAGTGTACACCAAAGAAAAAGAAAGAACCAATTAAGCTTAAACAGTAACCCACGGGGTTCGGAAGCAAAGCTAAAGAAAGACACAACGAACAGATTTCTTTTTGTAACACTCGAGTGTTCGGCACGCTAGTCTAACGCAGAGTGACTAGACCGCATGGCGCCGGTAATCAGCGCCCTCGTGTTACGGCCAAATATCGATTTTCGCATCGAGCGCAGGATCCCCTAAATATGGCGACTTGTTGTCGCTACGCGCGTAATTCGAAGTCCACCACAGCGTTATTCGCTCGTTGAATCGGAGGACCACGGGTTGCAGGCTCTTCTTGGTGGCGGGAATCTCTTCCACCACCGATTTCCCTCGCTGCAGAATGCCCTAGGCACTCCCCCGTGTCCTTATTGTCGAGGTTGGAGCTAGTGGTCGTCGAGAGGGATCTCCACAGTCGATATTACGTCTCGTGCGTCTGTCGGGGTGCGTCTCTGTCGGAGTGTTTTAGCCGTCAGCTGGACCTCGTCCCCCACATGTCAGAGAAAAGTCGGAAAGAAAAACAAAAGAATAAATAATATGTCACATAGATCTAAGTCGGTCACGGTCGCCTCTCGGAATTATGGTCCGGCCTCGGGGCCACCCTATTCATGCATTCATTTTTGGACACTCCGCTATGGTCGTCCAAGGGGTAAGGAGCGCCTAGTAACATGCAATGTTACAGTATAAAGAGTTCCTCCGAGACAATAGTTCCGCGTAGCTCTCGCCCGCCTACGGGTACTTGGCGGCGATTCGCTGCCGCGAATCTTGATATAATGATATATACTTGTAAAAAAAAAAGATCCGAAATGAATCCGCAAGAAATAAAAATTTGGAAGTAGTGGTACTTGGCGGGCCAATATCCCATATCACTATAAGATTATTGACATGGTTTAATTGGTATTTTCTCGTACTTGTCTATAAAAAGCCCGCCAAGTACCACTACCTCCAAATTTCTATTTCTTGCGGATTCATTTCGGATCTTTTTTTTTACAAGTATATATCATTATATACCATTATACAGAAGACATGTACTTGGCAATTGTATCTGATTTCAATCCTTTTGTAAGTAGACATTATTGTAGTACCACTTTTGTTGAGGAGGAATTTTTTTGGGGGTAGTGACCGCATTGTTGTACTTGCCGAAAGGTTTTTGCACCAGAGGTGTTTTTTGGGGTTGATTTCACTACTTTTTGTGAAATTTTGCTTGACCACCTGAAAATTATGCTCGCTCGCTACGCTCGCTTGATTGGGTCTTTCTATATCCTTTTGTGAGTAGACATTTTTGTAGTACCACTTTTGTTAAGGAGGAATTTTCGTGAATGGATTTTTCCGGGGGTAGTGACCATATTATTCTACTTGGCGAAAGGTTTTTGCACCAGAGGTACTTTTGAGGAGTGATTTCACTACTTTTGTAAAATTTTGCTTGACTACCCAATAACCGTGCCCGCTCGCTACGCTCGCTGGTTTGGGTTTTCCTATATCCTAGCTCGCTAGGCTTGCTTAGTTGTCAGCATTCTGCTAATTGTTCATATGAGTATCTCAATGCACGTACGGCGATGCATTTTATATCATGTAAATCCCTCAATCAGTATCAATGTTGAATGTGGTAACATAATATAAAAACTACCTGATAATTGTGCTCGCTCGCTACACTCGCTCGATTGGGTTTCCCTATATCCTCGCTCGGTGGTCAACATTCTGCCAATTGTGTCTATGAGTATCTCAATGCATGTACGGTGATGCATTTTATACCACCTAAGTCTCTTGATAAGCAGTAATGTTAAATGTAGTAGTATAATATAAATATGTTGAAAGCACAAAGGCCTGAAATAATGACACACGCTATCATTCGTTGCTCTCCAAGCCCTGTAAATATATGTTCTTGTGTGCATGTACTAAATATGAAATATTTGACCCATTGAATATACGAAAACATTTGTAAATGAATGATAACTTATTGAAGACCTGCCGCGTTGAATGAAAGCTTTGTTACTTATTTATTCATGTTGTAGACTGAACTTCATACGATTCAATAACCGTACCTATAACCCAACGTAAAAATTGCGCGTTTCATCATTTCTTGAGAGATTGTTATAATTTCGCTCTCTACTTCGAATGCGAATTTTATAATAATAAGTGAATATACGAAGCATAAAAGAGACGAAAATTTGTAGAATGTTACGATGTACGAATATGAACAGAACTGGCAGCTCTGTCTCAGGACCTAGAATCGAATCTCGGTAGTCCGTCTGTTGTGTCCGTGGTTTTGGGCAATCGACTCTCGATCTACGTCATCAGCATCGACAAGAGCGCCATCTGACAACTGATGCTGAGTACTCATATTTCTGCTGTCTAGTGGTGGCCACTCTTTCCTAATTCTCATCCGCATGGCTTTAGTCGACTGAGTCTGGCTGAAAGCGGTGATGATGACGAAAAATTTCGACCGAAACGGGTACTCCGAAACTTGATATAAGCATATCTGAGCTCTCTGTACACTGATTCAATCGAAGTCGGACTTGAATGAAAGCTCTTCCTGCCCACAATCTGAGATAAATATTTCAATCCCATGGATTTCGCGAGGTGCAAGATGTGAGGGAAATACTGTCTCCCCACCACGCCGGCCAGCTCCCGTACGGGTATAAAGACTCGTCGAGTCTCGCGCGGCGTATTACCTATATATATATATATATATATATATATATATACAGGGTGATTCAGATCAACCGCCCGTCCTTGCACAGTCGGATTCCTTACGAAAAATGAAAATTAAATTTCCTTAACGAAAACTTCCAGGCTATCATAGTTTCCCAGATAGAGCAGGTTTAAGTTGGCCTATCGTAGAGCTCGCACCCCATACAGTCAGTGCCGTGCCGGTACTTTGGTGCCCGTACTTTGTTGGTTCGGCGTTTCTACTCGTGGCTAGGTTTACCGGGCTGACATTTTTACATCGCAGGTCGACCGGACCGTCGTTTTTGGGGTGCGGGTCGATCGAACCCTTGTTTTCTACATCCAGGTCTACGGGACCGGCGTTTCCGACGTGCAGTTCAACCGGACCGTCGTTTTCGACATCACGATCACTCGGGCCGACATTTTTCAAGTGCAGGTCGACCGGACTGCTGTTTTTAACGTCCAGGTCAACCGGGCCGTCGTTTTTGACGTGCAGGTCGACCAGGCTGTTATTTTTAACAGCTAGGTCGACCGGACCGTCGTTTTTGGCGTGCAGGTCGACCAAACCCTTGTTTTCTACGTCCAGGTCTACCGGACCGTCGTTTTCGACGTGCAGTTCAATCGGACCGTCGTTTTCGACATCACGATCAACCGGGCCGACGTTTTTTAAGTAAAGGTCGACCGGGCCGTCGGTTTTGACGTGCAGGTCGACCAGGCTGTTGTTTTCAACGTCTAGGAAATCGAATGTCATTCTGAACTACGATGTAAAACGTACAAGTCCACTGAAAAATTGTCTTTACCTTCTAGTTCGACCAGGCTGTAGGTTTCAAGTAATAAGTTATGCGACATAATCGTGTTAAATTAAAAAGCTAAAATATTACAGTAGATTGGTTCACAATTATTCTTATTTTCATTGTTATCATAATTAATTTCGCTTATCATCAGGAATGATTAGAAACAATTTGATAAAATAATAATTTAACATATTTTTATTATCAAGTAATGAACGGTTCACATGAGGTGCTCAAAGTGTCCCCCGCGCTCTTGGATACATAGGCGAGCTCGCTGAATAATATTTCGTTGCGCATGATCTAGCATATCGGGTGTCACGGTAGCTATCGCCTCATGCAACCTATTCTGCAGGATCTCCAGGTTATATATTGGCTTGACGTGACCCCATAAAAAACAGTCTAGCGGAGTTGAATCCGGAGACCTCGGGGGCCAGGCAACCGGACCTCCGCGGCCGATCCACCTTTTCGGGAATTTTCTATTTAGCAGGTTTCGTACGGGTCTACAGTAATGTGGTGCTCTCTTCGCGTGGGGATTCTGCTCAGCCGCAATATCACTTTACCGTCAGGATGACGACGATCTGGATATCTCTCTGCATACACCTGGTCAACGGCACGATGCCGTAAACAATAGGTAAGACGTTGAGATGGTAACGCACGTGTACTGTTTGAATAAATAATTATTCCATTGCGCGTCCTCGCTATAATATTGGTAAACCGGTGAGAATGGATTATACTTCGCAAGAATATTGTCAAATGTTAGTTTTATATGGTGAATGCGGGAGTAATGCTGCTGAAACTGCCCGTGTGTATGCAGAGAGATATCCGGATCGTCGTCATCCTGACGGTAAAGTGATATTGCGGCTATTGAATCGGGCAAGGAGAACAGGAAAATTGACCCCAGATCGAAGTGAAAACCGAGCGGGGGCGAATGATGTTGCCGCAGAAGGAAACGTTTTAAACATTTTTGAAGATGACCCCGCAAAAAGTATCCGTCAAGTAGCGCGGATGTATGGAACCACATATTCAAGGACGCAGCGAATTTTGTCGGATGATCGACAGCACGCATTCCACCGCACGCCGGTTCAAGAGCTACATGATGGTGATGCCATCCTGCGCCTGCAATTTTGCGAGTGGCTGCTGCACAAAAATGTACAGGATCCAGATTTTGTAAATAAAATTTTATTCACCGATGAATCGAACTTTGGAAGAGATGGGCCATTCAAATTCCACAACTCTCACGTATGGGCTGAGCAGAATCCCCACGCGAAGAGAGCACGTGGATTCCAAGTGAGATTCAGCATCAACTTGTGGGCTGGAATGTCATACGGCGTATTGGTGTGTATATTAATTATTAATCGGTATTAATGTAATTGATGAAAATAATTCAACCATATTCGAATGTTCATACAAGAAAAAAAGACATAGTTAAGCTATTTATGAGAATTTATGAGTGCTACATGTTTATTTCTAAACTATTACGGATAAACCATTTTTCAGGTCGGCCCTTATATCATGCCGGCGCGCTTAACCGGACAGATCTACGAAAACTTTTTAGCTGAAGATTTCGAAGATCTTCTTGACGAGGTTCCGCTGGCGGCTCGACTTGACATGTGGTTTCAGCAAGACGGAGCGCCACCACATTACTGTAGACCCGTACGAGACCTGCTAAATAGAAAATTCCCGAACAGGTGGATCGGCCGCGGAGGTCCGGTCGCCTGGCCCCCTAGGTCTCCGGATTTAACTCCGCTAGACTATTTTTTATGGGGTCACGTGAAGGAGTATTTATATCGAGAGCCAATAGCTAACCTGGAGATCCTGCAGGATAGGTTGCATGAGGCGATAGCTACCGTGACACCCGATATGCTAGATCGTGCGCAACGAAATATTATTCAGCGAGCTCGCCTATGTATCCAAGAGCGCGGGGGACACTTTGAGCACCTCATGTAAGCCGTTTATTACTTGATAATAAAAATATGTTAAATTATAATTTTATCAAATTGTTTCTAATCATTCCTGATGATAAGCGAAATTAATTATGATAACAATGAAAATAAGAATAATTGTGAACCAATCTACTGTAATATTTTAGCTTTTTAATTTAACACGATTGTGTCGCATAACTTTTTACTTGAAACCTACAGCCTGGTCGAACTAGAAGGTAAGGACAATGTTTCAGTGGACTTGTACGTTTTATATCGTAGTTCAGAATGACATTCGATTTCCTAGACGTTGAAAACAACAGCCTGGTCGACCTGCACGTCAAAAACGACGGCCCGCTTGACCTGGACGTTAAAAACAGCAGTCCGGTCGACCTGCACTTGAAAAATGTCGGCCCGGTTGATCGTGATGTCGAAAACGACCGTCCGATTGAACTGCACGTCGAAAACGACGGTCCGGTAGACCTGGATGTAGAAAACTAGAGTTCGATCGACCTGCGCCGCAAAAACGACGGTCGGGTCGACCTAGACGTCAAAAACAATAGCCCGGTCGACCTCCACGTCAAAAACGACGGCCCGGTTGACCTGGACGTTAAAAACAACAGCCCGGTCGACCTGCACGTCCAAAATGACGGTCCGGTTGACCTGGACGATGAAGACAGGGTTCGGTCGACCTGCGATGAAAAAATGTCAGCCCGGTAAACCTAGCCACGAGTAGAAACGCCGAACCAACAAAGTACGGGCACCAAAGTACCGGCACGGCACTGACTGTATGAGGTGCGAGCTCTACGATAGGCCAACTTAAACCTGCTCTATCTGGGAAACTATGATAGCCTGGAAGTTTTCGTTAAGGAAATTTAATTTTCATTTTTCGTAAGGAATCCGACTGTGCAAGGACGGGCGGTTGATCCGAATCACAATACAATTATATTGTATTTTTTATAATATATATTGTAACTTTTCGGGATGATCGCGGACTCGAAAGTCGTTGCGACACCCGCAGTTATTGTGAGTTCTTTACCGAAACTGAAAGTTTAATGAAATGGGCTTTTCTTTGAGGTTGAAAGGCAGGAAAAAGGATGGGTACTCCATCAAAAGCCACCTATCTAACCTTGTGATTTTACTCTAGCTACGGACTCGGATAGATTCCTCTATCAAAGCCGATAACGATCGGACTCGGGTAAAAACCAAAGCCGAGATATCTCTATCTAGACCCGGGAAGTTATTCCAAGGCTACTTTTCCTACACAATTCTAATTAACTACGGATCCGGGATTCTTTCGATTCCAAGACCGTGCTTCAGACTCGGAATTGCTTATTCTCGGCCCTCGGACGCGGAGTTTTAACCCAACGCCGTTCGCTCTGGAATTGCAATACAAAGCTGGTCCCTGTTGACTTTTTTATAGGGATGGAAAGTGTTCTGGAATAGAAGTCAGAGCTGTAATGTTCATTGAAAGTCAAAGCATGCTTTTAGACATATAACTTAAATGACTTTAATGCGAAATTACAATGAATAATTAACTCTATCCTATTCTAGACTCTATATCGCTTGTGCGTTTGTTTTGTTTTGAGTTTACAACATGAGTTAGTTATACTCGCTAGACGCTAATATACTATGACAATTGATTTTAAGTTTCGTTATTCTCTATCCTCCCATTTATTATATTTCAGAATGTCAAAGTGAAGCTTTATCTACTTTGCACGAATATTAATTGAATGACTCTAAGTTAGACATTAAAACTAGCCGTTCCTATTCGATTTCCAAAGTTTGATTTTGATATGTGAGTCGCTGTGGTGCTCTACTGACTAACGCTACGTTAGTAGATAGGGTGCAGTATGGCTCCGGTTTTATGACCCCCCATACAACGTCCCCCCCCCCCCCCGCCGCCATTTTTTTTTTTTTTTTTCTCGCAGCTAATCTAACCTAGCCTAGTTTGGCTTAACCTAAGTGAATATCCTTGATTTTAACCTAAGTGAATATCGTTCATTCTAACCTAAGTGGTTTCCGCCGCTTCTGCAGTATGGGTCCGAAATATATATAGATATACCTGGCCATGGCTCCGAGGCTTCTGCAGTATGGGTCCGAAATGTATATAGATATACCTGTCCTTCGTTCCGTCGCTTCGGCAGGATGGGTCCGAAATGTATATGGATATACCTGTCCTTCGTTCCGTCGCTTCGACAGGATGGGTCCCGATGTATATAGATATACCTACCCTTGGTTCCGACGCTTCTGCAGTATGGGTCCGAGATATATATAGATATACCTGACCATGGCTCCGACGCTTCTGCAGTATGGGTCCCAATATATATAGATATATCTAACCTAGGTCCTTTCGCTACGAGAATTATGAATAAAGGCGAGGAAGATTAGTCAAGGGTTGTGAAAGGAGTACAATTGATTATGGT
The DNA here is from genome assembly GCA_963978835.1 of Tenthredo scrophulariae. Lineage (NCBI taxonomy): Eukaryota > Metazoa > Arthropoda > Insecta > Hymenoptera > Tenthredinidae > Tenthredo > Tenthredo scrophulariae. The sequence continues at coordinate 12,420,447 of OZ022232.1, forward strand.
TTGAGCTCGTGTTTATTCATTTAGCTAAATTAATACTCGTACACTACAGATTTAAAACTAAGTATAAGAAGACTTATTACTAGTTGAGTTTCGTATAACATGGAATAATATTATTACGGAAGATCAGGAGTTACTTATTTCTAATGGTTATAGAAAAAAAAAAAGAATTACTTACATTTCAAACAATTAGGTTATCTTTTACGACAACAGCACTGAATACAGCTTACGGTACCGAAACTATCACGTATTTTACGTTTTAACTTATTCTGTGTTAAACGTCTGTAAAATGAGCTGACTAGCTTATCGTTCTCCTCTAAATTCATAGTGAAAATACTTGTAAACTGTTTCAAAGTGAAACCATGCGTCATATAATATAGGCACATGATGCAGAACAGTCCGCATACCAGGGAAGAGGAGCTTTGCAGTTGTTTTACATTCCAACGATAGGATATGCAGTTCCGGCGTAGAGCGCGGATGTGATGCGGTATGATAGGAGGCAGTCCAAAACTGTCAAAATAGATACCTTTTTCGGCTGCTGTGACGTGGAAAGCTACCCAGTGTGTTCCGGGTTGCGTATGGACATCTATATTTGCCACGATAGCAGTAGGGTACGACCATCGCAGAGGTATCTGATCAGCTGGGAAAACGCCCTTGGTCCGAGCAGGTACCAGCTCTAAGACATCGAGTATTTGGAAACTATCCATCCTCTTCGCCGGTTGTGAAGTCACTGCGAGATACGCTCAAACAGTTGCGAGATTGTTAGTCATGCACTTCGGCAGGCAGTCCTCATGCGTGCGGTCATCTCCTCTACTCCCATGGGTCCGGGGTCACACTCATCCTCACCCTGCTCGAGAGGATTATTTCCACCCTCGTTACTTTCAGGCTGCTCGAGCGAGTTTAACACCATAGTACGAAAAGGAATCGAGGACAACACCTTTTCGGATCGCCCACGAGACTGTAGCCAATTCTTCAATCTCATAGCATTACGCAATGCGCAGTTGAAATTCTTTCGTTCACCAATGTGGAGGAGGCAGGATTTATCCGATGACATGTCCTTGAACGCCGGGCACTCGCACTCACCACGTTCCAGGTTGACTATTTCACGTGACATCACTTCTTGAATGAATTTGGCCTTTTGCACGCCGCGACAGAAGATGTTCTTTGCCGTGAGCGTGATCGCACGTAGATTCGCATGCAGATGTTTATGCGAGACTTCGCCCTCGAACCATTCTATCCCGTGGTGATTACTTGTCAGCCAGTTGTTCTGCGTTCGTTTTGATGAAGAGAGCTCAGAGATGGAGAACGGCGGCGCGATAAGCCAGTGGGCTCGAGCCTCTGTCTCGTAGGCGACAACGGCAACTTCTTTTGGCATGAAGTTACCACTCTCCCCGCAGAAGCCTTGTATATCGATGATATAGTTCATGCTGACTTGAAGAACTGAACGCGTTTTACTCGTGAGGGTGCAGAGCACCGTCGGTGAACTGAGGCGAAGACGAGACTGAACGAAGTATTTAGACTATCCTGTCTTGCAGCTACAACCTCCCCTCTTCACATTCAGCACGAAGGAAGGGATGAACAGGATCCAGCAAGTTTTATGGCAGGGTCCGACAGCTTACCAAGAGGGGTTGTCCCAAGTGCAGGATTATGACGTGCAGGTCCCGACAGGTATCCCGTACTTCGACTAGCTGAACTTCGCGGCTAGTTACCAAAGTCCGTAATAACTTGACGCATCGAATCGATTTCGATTACGTTGGAGAATTCGGCATACACAATACAATTTATGGTCGTGGTCAGGGCCGTCTCGAAGCGTGTCTCGATCCGAACACTGCCGTGCTTGATGAGATTCCAGTGGCCATTATCACTTGCTGATAGGTCGGGAGTGAGATCGAACGCAGTGAGGCAGTATCTCTTTGCATAGTCCTGACGCGCAATTGAGTTTCCCTCGTTGAGAAAGTGTATACCGGTGCCCGTGAACAGGGTGTTGTAGGAATCCACAAATAATTTACTCGAGAAATCGAGTTGTAAAGGCTTGGATGGAATCTGGGTACCCTCAATATACAGGGATAGATGGTTGAGCCCGAAGGCCGAGAAGTTGAACGGATTGAGTTTTTTATCACCGTTATAGGCCTTGTAATCGACAAATCCGATGATTATTCGCTTCGGTATTTGTCCAAGGAAAACATTATCAAGGGTTTCAGCCTGCACGCCGCTATGTATTGTCATTGTCTTGACCTCCACTCGCATCATAGGGTATTTTGCAGTTGTCTTGGCTAGGGTTCTTGCATGCGCCAGCAGAATTCCTGGACTGATTTTTACACGTCGTACGAATAAGGTCACGTCCGTAATGTCCACTTTATGATCGTTTTTAGCCTCAATCAAGCAAAAGGCGTCCCGGGATCTGACGAGTCTCAATCTCAGCTCTACACCGTTTAATAGAAATTTGTCCTGATTGAAGACATCGCAGTGAAAACGACCAAGCATATCCACGGGCGTGGCTCCAGAGAAATATTTACATCTGCTTGCGAAACCCGTATTGTTACTGCCGGTAGTCTCCTCAAAATATCCGGGAGAGTCGGAATACCATAATCCGGATGTGAGATGCGACTTTTTAGCTGCATCACCATAGTTTAACAAGGTTTCGATGTAAGCTCTGTACGCGTATGCATTGTTACTCGGTGAGACCAATTTTTGATTGAAGTAGACATCGGTCTGATTGAAGAGGGTATGCAGGAAATTGTTCGCCGGGGCCACTATTGCTGCTGTTCTTTCTTTTTCGACATTAAGTACACGAGCACATACCTTGAGCATCGTGTGTGAGAGATCAATGTACTCGTCGCCCTGACCCGGTACGACGAATTCAATCGGTGCGTCATCAGCTAGTGCGGAGACGGGTTTGTACTGTACCCATTGACCGCCCTCGATAGAAGTCTGAGTAGGTGGCAGAGTAAAGAGGTCTAGTTCGGATTTCAAGCATTCGCAGGAATGAGCATGTAGGTAAGCCATTTCAACGGATATGGTTAGCAGGAGTATATACAACCGTTTTTTACAAGGGTCCGAAAATATCCGAAACAGCTCTTTTCTTGCAGCACTTTTTCTTTTTACTTTTAGCGAGTGTCTTTCTGGTACTTTTTGTCTTCTTCTTCTTCTTCGAACGAGTCTTGGCAGTCTTTTTTGTTCTTCTCTGAGTTTTCTTGACAGTCTTACGAGTTTTAGTAGATTTAGACGAAGCACTTGCTATGGAGAGGCGCGATGCACGAACAAGACTAGACTGGTCATACGCTCGCCCATACTTGAGTTTATAACCCTCACCTCTCATAACCTTTTCAAGCCCTTCCTGGGCCTTCCGCTTCAGATTCTGACCTGTCTCGGCGGCTCGTGCTTTAAATGCCTGTTTCCACGGTACATCGTTATCCAGGTCAGAGACGAAATTCATACCGCTGCGTAAAACCTCTCTACCAACCGCACGTGCGCCCCGTTTCAACATGGGAATAGCCCGACGAAATAACCCTCCCAGGAAACTACCGATACCGTGACCCCGTTGGTTGGCTGCTCCGACAAAAACGCGATCGATTCCGCCGCCTATTTGTGACTCGTAATGCTCGATGTAGTGTGACATTCTCGCCACGTGTATACAGTGATCTAGAGAATCTTCTTGAAGTGTAGTGTGACCGTCAACGTCCCGTGATCAAATGGTATAAGCTTACCCTGGTGATCTCTTATAGATATTTCGATCGTCCGAAAACTCGATAGCAGTAAAGGCAGATAGTGTGGCGGTGAAAACGTTTTTACCTCTGTACCAGCGTTATCGGAGCTTTGTCTAGCCCGTAGTATACGCAGAAGCGGTGCATAGACGTCTCCCACGATGCGTGGTTCGATGATATCACAGTAGACGTTTTTACCTCTGTACCAGCGTTATCGGAGCTTTATCTAGCCTGTAGTATACGCAGAAGCGGTGCATAGACGTCTCCCACGATGCGTGGTTCGATGATATCACAGTAGACGTTTTTACCTCTGTACCAGCGTTATCGGAGCTTTATCTAGCCTGTAGTATACGCAGAAGCGGTGCATAGACGTCTCCCACGATGCGTGGTTCGATGATATCACAGTAGACGAACATGAGTGACGGTATCTTTTGTACCTCTTTAACGGCCTTCTCAGGTATGAATATCATCGGCGTATCATCGGATTCGAGAATTCCACTCCCATTCGCAAGTCTGTTCATGGCAGCGTCTGCACCTCTATCTATATGACCCGAAAGCCCACTGCCGGCAGTGTTTACACTATACCCGTCTTCGACTACCCGACGGGTCGGTCTTTCCTTCTTGGCCGGCAGGTATGTTAAAGGGTATTGTATTTCGACAATAGCAACTTCCCACTCGCCATGAAGTTCGATCGTGCGTGGTAGTTGAGTAATATAGCAGCAGGTCTTGTTATCCGGATAAATTTGCATCGAGCTATTACTCGGTAGGGTTATGTAGAACTGAGACCTCATCATGGAGCGAGTTCTTGGATACTAGCTGCGGAAATCCAACTGTTGAACTTGTCGGGATAACCTTTCCAGCTGACAAGAAGCTCCTTACTAGGACCACGTCTCCTAGTACTTTCGAGATCCTTGCTCACGCGCTGTAGTTCGGGTTCGTAGAAATAACCGTCGATCTCCTCTCCCGAAAGGTCCTCTATCTCGTATACTACCGGTGAACCTGTTACAACCCGCCGAATCTTGAACAACTCCTCGCTCCAGTTAGCCTCGTACCCTTTAGCGAAGGTACCTTTCGTCTTACTTATACGCACAAGATCCCCTGTCTTGTATTTTGGTTTTCTGGTTCTGTGTAACGGCTGGCTACGTTGAATATTCGCTCGTGCCTCTGCCGCGTTATAGAGTGTCACCTCTGAGGGTGCCATCTTGATGCTCGAGTGTACGGTGTTATTATACGAGCTGATGAGCTTTTCTAAAACATCGATGTAGCGGTGGGTATTTTTATCTGTTTAAAACCAGCAGCTACGTCTCCAGTGGCTTTACGATACAACGGAACCACCTATACAAATTTGCTCAGGACATCGATGACTACCAGCAAGTAACGGATGCCATCATTATGTTCCTTTATAGACCCAAGTTCAACCAAATCTGCTTCCCAAAGATCGTCTATATTGGACACATTGTACCGCAGTCTTGGGAATTTCTGACGTACCGGTTTATGTAGGGTATAGGTGTCCTGGGTACCTAGCCATTCTTCTATTGCGCTGTCGATTACACCCCGAGCTGCCTTTTTCAACTTCCTGGCCCCCGCGTAACCTGATGGGCAGGAGGGATCGAAGTACAACCGTTCCAACTCTTTCATTTTCGTAGGGCAAATGTTAACCAGCTAGACGGTTGCTGCGTGGATTTCTCAGGTGTTTCCGATGTTCCGCGAAATCTCGAAGGTGAGAAGGAATTGTCTTCTGACTTAACAGAATCGCCGCTGCTGCTTGCGGTATTTCTTCGCCCGTATGGGGTTCGGAGTCTTTTAGTCCTGCTCCGTGTCGCAGAGAGTACTGCGGTCGAGGGTGAAGGCACTTGAACATTCCTCCAAACATTATCATTTCCGACATATTCTCGCGGAACATTGATGCTATGAAGCAAGCGTGCGTACGCATGTCTATCATGAGGCTGAAAACTTTTTCTCGAACGCACAGTGTCGTTAATTAGATCAACGATATTTGTCCCGGGGATGGCTACGCTGTCTATAATTACACCGCCTCGGCTATCCCATGAAATCCATGAAGGGTACTCGGCCAGATGTTTTAGAAGAAGCTCCGCCTTTGGCTGGTATTTTTTTGGTACTGTCGAGGCAATTTTCGCTATCATCTGCTGCTTGTCACTAGAAAGTTCATTTCCTTTCTCCGATGTCCCACCCGTAGAATTAGGTTTATCAGGAATGGAGTGGAGATCTAGGCGTAGCCGTTTTCTTTAGTCCTCGGCGAAATATAGAAAACGTTGTAAAATTTGCTGATAAAGCTTCCACCTCGTCGTGTCATCCAGGTCGGGAGTGTTCAGGATATTACGCATTTCGTTATCAAGCCTGGAGGTGGGTGAGGTTGTACTTTTCTCATCATTCTCACTGCTGCCTTCCGAAGCTGCGCCCGATGAGGAAATATTGCGTTGAAACCGTTCTATGGTATCCGAGGGAATTAAAACCATCTTCTTTGCATGCTCCATTTTACACCCTTATTTATTGTCCAAACAGTTGACCAAACAGCGTCCCAAGAATGGGTGCTATCAGCATAGGTAGAAATCCGCTTCCGCGTTGAACTAGTAATTTTTTCTTGCTCTTCCAGCTACCCTTGTTAGTGGACAGTTTACGAAGAAGCTGCTTATGTCTGGCAAGTCGGGCCTTCTCTCGCCTACTGAGTATGACGTTACTGCGCACGGTGTTCAAAGCGCATTCGCAGATATTTTTCACGAGCGAATTATCGGCCGTGCGTAGTAGAGCTAACCTCTGCTGAGGCTTTAAGCAGCACAATGCCTTCAGCGTCTCAGTGTTGGAGCTTCCGAATCGTCTACGAGGCTCGGCACTCCGTCTGGAACCAGCTCTACTTTGGACGGAGTCCGTCCTAGCGTCAATTTGCCCGGCGCGTGGCATTACAAACGAATGACTGGTAGTCCCTGCTGAGCGCGTGACTTTATATCCTTTCTTGGGATTGTACAAACTGGTGCTTGACCCCGGGAAATATATTACTACGATAGCGACAGTTTTCGGGGGTACTTTGTTTCAGATCAAGTAAGAGATAACCGTGGGGACGAGCTGTCGCATCGTGGTAAGCCTCCTGAACAAAGCGTGGATCCTCAGGATATACCTGACGAGCTAAATGTTGTACCTGGGCGCGATCTCGTGGATTCTTGAAGAATATAATATAATTCGCGTTAAGAGAAATATCACGCTGCCCGCGACCCTGATGAAACAAGTTCTGCGTGATGAAAAATACACTCAGATTTTTATGATGACAGCCTTTGGTGAAAAGATCAACGATTATATTATTGGAGGCTTCTCGCATAAGATCATCTATTATAAGCAACTTGGGTAGCGTGTTTGAGTCATAATCAGATTCTTGGGGTAGGCCTTCTCGATACTCGATGTCGCTAAGCGGTGCGGTGTCTCCTTTTTTAATGCCGTGGAGTGATTGCTGCTCTGCGTAATACTATATCATACGACTGAAGCGAGTGTCACACATATTCTCAATATGTCGAAGGAAATTTTTCACAAAAACTGATTTTCCACAGCCAGAGGGCCCGGCTATTATCGCGGAAAACGGGTGATTCCAACGGGTATCCATTTCCCGATATGAATAGAATGCAAAGTTTTCGACCTCTCAACGCGAGCGACTCGACAACTATGCTGGGATCAGGATGAAAAAGTTACTACATCCCAAATGATATTTTTTATCCCCGCGGTGGGGGGCCCCATCGGCGCGGTGCGCGCCATCTTCCAGCTAATACTAAGCGCGCTGATAGGCTCAGCAAACCGGCGGTGAACAGCTGATAAATAACGTGTGAACTGCTAGCATGCCCTATACGCCTGAACCACCCGATATTTAGCGAATATAAAGAAGCATGAAAAAGATAGCGCTTGTCGAGAGTCGAACTTTGGTCGCTTAGACCACTATGATTGAGCTTCCAGCTACAGGTAAAAAGTCAAAGGCGTTACAACTATTTAAAGTCAGAGATATTTCTAAGATTCTGAAGCTATACCTTCAACCCTATCCATCCTTCGGGAACCATTTCTTACAGCCTAGCAGGGAGGTATTTTTAGGAGAGAGGTAATAAAGGTGTACAACTGTACAAGAAATGATATTTGTTTTCATTCATAGTTTTATTCAACTTCGGGATTTTGCCAGTAGGAGTAGATAAATGAAAGGGCTTAGAATTAACGATAATGTGAAATACTTCGTAAATTCTTTTATTACGAATTCCATAATTATCCTGAATGCCACCCTCATGATATAGGATTTCGACAGTCAGGAGTGCCGCACAACAAGTGTTATACATACAGGGTGTTGCAAAATTCGCGCACCATCTGCATACCAGCGGATTCCTTGCGAAAAATTAAGACGAGTGGCCTTTGCAAAAATAGCCGCGAGAACTTAGTTTTCCCGTGAAAGCACTCAACAACGAACCAATCAGCGTTCGTCTTTAGAAAAGCCTGTCTAAAATCTGCATCGCCGTCTGCCCCACTACCGAGAAAAAGACAATAATGTGTGGTGTTCCCCGCTCCGCCTGTCTAATGTTAAGCGCTTACGGTGGCTGCGAGCGCGGCGGGAGGAGCGGGGTACACCACATATGATTGTCTTGTTATCCGTAGTGGGGCGAACGGTGATGCGGATTTTAGACAGTCTTTTCTAAAGACGAACGCTGATTGGTTCGTTATTAAGTACTTTTACGGAAAAACTAAGTCCCCGCGGACATTTTTGCAAAGGCCACTTGTCTTAATTTTTCGCAAGGAATCCGCTGGTATGCAGATGGTGCGCGAATTTTGCAACACCCTGTATATTTATATTTATACAATTAAACTAGCTTAACCGATTTTGAAAGGTACGGGTATTTTCCTAAACTTAATAGTATAGTCTTATTTTGTTAAACAGTTAGGCAGTGCTATGTACTGCTGATTATATTATCCTAGGCCTAGTATAACATGCAACTTATTAGAGAAACAGTTTAAAGACTATGCTATATATATATATATATATATAGTATTAAATTAAAGTTTCGTGCGATCCGACGAACCGCAATGCATGATGTATGGTGACTCGCGATCAGACGAAAACATGTCAGCCAGTTTTTGTTAAGAGGCGATGTTGCAGGAGCAGCTATGATACTCTCCCCTACGGACATACAGACGAGTAGCAGATCCAGCCCTGAGTCGTATACGAGACGCGAGCCGTGTAAATATGACACACTACGACCAGCTTCGAGTTAGGTTAGTTTTTATTGTATTTTAGCTGTTCACTGTTTGTAAACTAGTATATATATATATTGTAACTTGAGAAGTTATTTAAGAGATAAAGTAGTGAGTTCTCGAGCGAAATAAGTGACTTGAAAGACACAAATAAATTGATTCAAGCAAACTGGTTTTATTTGAATACAAGCGTTCAATTTGAAGTCTAGAACGAGACTGTTTATAAAACAACGGTTAATTAACAAAATGGCATTAGGTGTTTGTTGGAATGTTTGAATGTCTTTTAAGTCTGATAGAGACAGGTGGCCTAGAAATATAGGTGATTCCACCCTTTGTAACACTGCTCCCCCCTGAGGAGAAGAGGTGTCCCAACTCTTAAAAGTCTTCTCGTAGAGGATGTTTGAGCTATGGCTCCTAAATTAAGATCGCTCCTCTTTTAACTATCCGGCATTTGCCTTCGCTCTCAAGGTAAACCATAGAAAACCTCGAGAAGATAGCCGAGTATAAGAAAATCTCAACAAAAGTTTTTACAAAATCTTCGCTAAGTCTAGCTGAAGAGAGGGATCGATAAAGTCCTCCGATGAATGGTAGAGGGCGTCTAGAAAACTGGAAACCGCCTAGGGATGGGGTCGGTTCGATTCGTCTAAGAAAGTCTGGTAGGTTCGAAGACAGGAAATCAGGAAACTGGAAACTGGGATCTAGAAACGTCTCTTCTTGATGATTTTCGAATTCTTCACGATGGGGGTTAACCTAGTTCTTATTTTTTAAGCGGCTTGAGAGAAACCTAAAACTCTCAGAAAGAAACAGTTAATCTTACCTCTAAAATAACTGAAAGGCACGCGCTCAAATCTCCGTATGAATTCTTTACAACGTCATCGGCATTTGACAAGAGAAGGAAAGAAATTCTAAAGAGCAACAGTGGGCAGTTGATAAATCTTTGGCGACTCGACGCGAGTCGTTTGGAAAACAGAAGAAAATTCTTATCTTTTTTCAAACAAAGCTGAACAGATCGACTACCGAGCGTCAACCATCCTAACCTCATGTACTATCAAATCACCACGCTACCATAACCTCACCAGATTCTTTATAAACGTCATCGATCGATGCCTCGGCATCTATCACGAAGACTGGTGCTGGAAGAGCTGAAATCTTTCCGCGGATGAGCCAGTCATCGTGGACCTCGTGTAAAACTTTTAAGTAATCTACGGAGTATTCTTTTCTTCGCTCCGTGCGCGTGAATTTACCCTAACGAACGAAGTTTCTGGGGATACCCTCAAATAAACTATGAACTAACCATTCCTTCAGACTCATAAGGGGCTAGACGGTCCAAGTGAACTACCTTGGGAGTCGTGCGCAGGGAACGCTGGACCCGATAAACCACGTCATTTATTTTGTTTATAATCGAATAAGGACCCTCCCAGTTCGATTGAAGCTTGGGGCAACGACCCCTTTCACGCCTAGGTTGATAAAGCCAAACTAAGTCCCCCGTATCAAATGCTAAATTTCTAGCTCCACGTCATAGCGTGCCTTCACTCTATCTGAAGTTACCTGAATCCTTCCCCTCGCAAAATTATGAATTTCTTCCAACCTATTTCTCAGATGAGAAGCGAAGTCAGTCTGAAGAGCGACCTGTGTGGGAAGAGGGCCTTTCTCTAAATCGGAGGGAAGCCGAAGATCTCTTCCCATGAGCATAGAAGCTGGGGATTGCTTCGTAGTCTCGTGGACAACTAAGCGATAAGAAAGCAGGAAGAGGGGAACCCATTCGTCCCAATCCCTCTGACTCCTTTCTACAAATGAAGATAGATAAGTTAAGAGTGTCCAGTTGAGGCGCTCTACCATCCCATCAGACTGAGGGTGAAGCGGAGTCGTACGAGTTTTCTTTATCCCTAATACTTTAACTATCTCTTCTACGAGGACCTTATGAGGAGAACCAATTCGATCCGCGATATTTATTTGAACTGAAACCTCTTGAAGAGCGGGAGTAGTCTCTCCTATCGCGGTCCTTAACGTCGCAAACTGATCATTTTTGTTTATCGTCCTAAGGAGATCCGAGCGCACCACAGTCACTTCTGCTCCGGTGTCTATAACCCAGAGACAGTCTACGCCATTGACTGATCCCTGAACATAGAGACCGGATTGCCTTAAGCTCCTAATTAATAAATGCTTTTCTACAGGGCTATCCCTATCCGTTTCTAGCGATGATTCCCGCCCCCCGAAATCATCAAAGACTAGTTTTTTTGTTGATCAGTAGATCGAGAATTATTAAAAGGGAGCATTCTCTCTCTCTGAACAGGACCACCGTTTCGATTCGCGTTCGAGTGGAAATTGTTATCATTATTCCTCCAAGAGGTTTGATTTGAGGAGGTTTCAGGTCGGTTTTTCTTTTGTAAAGCAAAGCAATTTTCTATGTCATGACCGCGTTTTCTACAGTACCTGCATTCGGAATTATTTTTATAATCTTTGGTCGCGGTTGACCTGTGATCCTGTTCCAGGGAAGAGTGTTTCTGTTCATACTCTTTTCGTTTTTCGGGGGTTGGTTTCTCTACTTCTATTTGTCTTACACGGTTGGTCCCTAGGTACTGTTTATTTAATGCTTCTAGTTCTAAGGCTTTTATTATGGCCTCGCGTAGAGAGGGGGGTCCCGCCACACTCAGGGCGTGTTTGAGTTCAGAGTCAAGAATTGAATTTATGCACCTATCGATCGCGAGAGTTTCACGGGTGGTTTCATCGCAGGCTGGCAAAGCTATTCTAGATAGACGTTCCACGTCGTGTCCTAGAGTGGCGAGATCCTCATCTCGTCGCTGGCGTCTCGTGTTAAATTGAGTTAAAAACAATTTCGTCAGATGACCATTGCCAAACCTAAGGTTAATGGCTGAGCATAACTTTTCGAAATCCTGAATCTCGTCGTCAGCCAAGGTGGACAAGATTGTTAGCGCCTGGCCCCTAAGACTTCCTGCTAAATTTGCGGCTTTTACTTGGCTATTCCAGCCATTAATATCTGCTATAAGGTTAAACTGCCTCTGGTAATCGGCCCAGGGACTAGTACCGTCAAACGTGGCCACCCTGACCGTCGACGAATTAGACGAAATCTCTGGCCTAGAAACGCGGTTCTGAATGATACAAGCGTTAGAATTTGACTGAGCGGGTGGTCCGACTAAGGTCACCATCTCATTCGTCTGCAGATTAGGTAAAGGCGGGAGAGTTTCGTCTCCCGTCATAATCGGCACAGACCTTAAGGTTGAGGGAAACTGGGCAGGTGAACAAAAGGAAGTGGACGGGACTGGGGCTGTCAGGGACTGGAGCTGGTGAGGCTCGCCTCCGGATCCTCGCCAGTCATCCCGCAGCGTGGAGAAGAGTTGGGAGAAGGACTGCTGCTGGTCCTGGAGTACTCCAATGAGTCTTCCTTCAGAACGTTCGCGTTCTACTCGCTGATCTTGGAGAATCTGTAAAAGAACCTGCTGCTGTTCGGCCTGAGCAGTTTGAGCTGCCTGTTGGGCGGCTAGTTGAGCGGCCTGTTGGGCGGCTTGTTGAGTAGCTTGTTGTTGTAAAAGCTGCACCAGAGCAGCTATTGGGTTCATTTCGGGTTCTTCGGCTTGTGGAGGTGGAATTGACCGGTTAGCAGCAGCGGCAGGGGAGGCTTGGCGGCGGGTATTCCGTCGGTTGCTCATAATTGAGCAGGTTTTTTTATTTTTTTTTTTAAACAATTCTCAGGAAAAGGAAAGCGTTAAAGGCTTATGGATTCAAATCCAAGCAATCAGCAAGGACCAAAAGAAATGTGTCAGCGCAAATCTACTTATCGGGCTCGAAACGATCCACACTTCTGACACCAAATGTAACTTGAGGAGTTATTTAAGAGATAAAGTAGTGAGTTCTCGAGCGAAATAAGTGACTTGAAAGACACAAATAAATTGATTCAAGCAAACTGGTTTTATTTGAATACAAGCGTTCAATTTGAAGTCTAGAACGAGACTGTTTATAAAACAACGGTTAATTAACAAAATGGCATTAGGTGTTTGTTGGAATGTTTGAATGTCTTTTAAGTGTGATAGAGACAGGTGGCCTAGAAATATAGGTGATTCCACCCTTTGTAACAATATCTATAAATACATCATGCATTGCGGTTCGTCGGATCGCACGAAACTTTAATTTAATACTCTCCCCCTCCTCAACTACCATTTCACGTACTGCGTTGAAATTTATCTTTTTACGCGTCGTGTAATTAAGGGTAATTCCCTTCACCTTGCAGACCTCTATCTCTTGCCCGCCTGGGCATACTACGATAAAAGCGTAAAACTTTGCCCCGCCGGAAACAAAAGCCTTGATGTAGCTACCCTCACCGTATCGCTCGAGCTCATCTGTCAGGTTGCCTAGGAAACTGCCTACAGGCGGTTCGTACTCTCCGGGTACGTTTGACCGCACATAAATGACTGAGTCGGTATCATAATATAACACCCTACGATCCAGCTTCTCTAGATAGCCATATAATTTGAGCCGCGCCTGTGCCGTGGTATAAGCGGCTATAACTACGTTCGCAAGACTCGAAGCTTCTACGCTTTCATCTTTGTATGACCAGCGAGCGTATACTACCTCGTCGTTTACCGGTACTAGGTCCTCCAGCACAATTGCCGGGCTTGTCACCAGACTCAGTAGTTCCTCTCTGGTCTTAACTACGCTCGTTTTTGAGAGATTGTCTCGCTGGCCAAACTTACCCCAGAACGAATTGAGGCATAACTTTGACACAGAACGCAGTCCCGGATTCTTTTCTATTTTTACCTTATCTAAAATGATTCCCTCCACCCGGGCGTACTCTTCGAGATATCGAGACTGAGACTCTTCATTCACACAGCCAGCGGGCCAGCCACTCGCCTCTTGCTTTATTTTTAGAAAAGTGTCGATATACTGGGCAAAGTGACCGCCCTCCCGGGTAGAGGGATCAAACACAGTGATCTCATACTGCCAGATTTCCGATACCGACACTACCCTATACCCCATCGCGACGGCCTTCTTCACCTCGTCACAGACCCATGTTCCGCTCAGGTACCGATCATGCGCGTGCATATGCAGACACGGCCCTTGTTCCATATCTCTACAGCACGAGCTACACAGAGGGAACATGAGCTTGCCATGCATGCGAAGGGGTAGTACCGGATGATAGAGATTCCTAGGCGCAAGTACCTTACACTTAATTAGTCCCTCGACTCTAGCTAAATCTATACCGTTGGCCCCGCTTAGTCTTTCACAATCCTCACCTACGTAGACGACGGGGTGCTCCTTTGGGAATTGACCGGTTTTACAGATGCAGGGGTATAACGAGCAAACATCCACATAGCGGATTTCCTCACCGAGTCGGGCGTCCACTTCGCGGTATCTCGAGGTATTACCCGTCCGGCCATCGTAGAATGCCTCACGCGGATCCAGTTTAGCGTTCTTCGCACTTGGTAGAAACCCGTTATGCTCGAGGTATACCCGCACCTTACCCCTTGCATCCAAGAACCGTGAAAACTCACACTCTTACATCTCCTCTACGATGAAGCCATGCGTCCGCATGCGTCGCGTTTTAGCATGAGTCTCCTCGAGTCGTCTATCCATACTTTCGCCGCCTACGCTTAGCTTGTCCCTATTTACTCGAAAACACCGGGGACAGCCATGCCAATAGCACCCGTGAAATTCGAGAACGTGACGGGTGCTATCCTCCGCTACGTAATAGCCATCCACCCGACGACCCAGAACCCGCGGCTCCCGAGCTCTACCTGCGTGCAGAATCTCGCGTCCTAGCTCACGCTCCCGCCATACCAACCACTGAATAGCCTTGCTGGATTGTTTATCGGCTAGTCTGTAACCGGCAGGTGGAATAATGCCGATACTATTATCGCGAAGGAAATTTTTTCGGAACACCATAGAACATGCCGAAGCTATCGTCGTGCTCTCCGTGAAGGGACAAACGTCGCTGGTTCGCTGGAATATCTCTCGGAATGCTATGCACGCGAGGCGTAAGATGGTAACGTCCGAGCGACAGTACTCTACGATTTCCCTGCCAAAATCAAAAACATAGCCCGATCGTATTGCCGCTTCGTACCATGCAAAGAAACGATTCCGTGCTTCGGCAGGCATGGTGTCCGGTGAGTAAAACTCAGGCGCAGGTAGCACCCCCACATACCCCTGGTTAGCCGCGGTATTAAAAAGATGCGGAAATAGACTCTTCTGAGTGGCCTCAGGTAATCCGAAGGCCTTAGGTAATGCGGATAAGGCCATCGGCATGTAGGCTAGCGAATCTAGAAAACGGACATTGCCCGTCTCCAGAAGAACTATTTTACTGCCGTTCAGTATTACCTGCGGGGCCTCTCCACCTCTCTCTACCAGGTAGCGAAGAATAAATTAGGCGTCGAAACCTTTCGCGTTATGCGCAATACATATCACCTTCTTATAACCCTCGATTCGATTATCAGCCAATTCTACTAGACTACGGACCGGGGCCTCCCTAAATACAAACTCCCGTTGCTCGCCACAACCGTCACACGGCTCGAGAATACTCGCCCCTATACAGCGTGTAAAAGTTCGCTGCGCAACGGACAAATTTGGCACGTGAATATTAATCGTCTCGTCGCCGTCAACAGTCTCGTCCTGTCTTGTCTCGAAATCGTAAAAAATAAAGATATAATTTGGCTGCTCGCCGGTGTTCCGCTTCACAGGTCGCATGTAACAGCGGTGATTAATCTCCTGAATCGAGCGACAGGTCCTGCAGTATGCTCTCCCACAGATATGTTTCCCCTTTGAGGTATCCGTGAAGATATCGCAGGTTCCACATATCCGCAGAGTACCGCAGACCGAACGTTTGCCTCTAAACGATCCCTGCAGGGTGTGCCGTCTATAGCACTCTACACCGTAAAAATCGCGCAGACAGAGTTCGCACCCGACTTTTTCGACCGTCTTATCGCATGCAGGAGTCGACAGACAACCATTACATTTATTTGAGCATCTATGCTCGTTACCATGCGAGTAGGCCACATTACAGGGTTGACCAAACAAATCAGCGGCAACAGCACCCCGCATATTTAGGATGGCGTCGTAATGTCCAACCCGCGGATAATAAAGAATATTCAGTCTGTGTACAATGTCACGATTACCCATACCCAGTACTATATTCTCGCCATTGTAAAGCGGTCGACCACCCTTTCCTAATGTCTCACTGTCATAAACTAAAATCGCGAAACCCTGCCGTGCCAAATATTGTTGAAACTGCGCAACTTCCTCGATACCGCAACCCTCCTCAGGTATAACAACCCCTGCCTCCAGCGCCAACTGACGAGCCTTCTCACCCTGATACCTTTTTCCGGATGCCCTAGCCCTATTCCACTCAGCCTGTAACGGTCCATCCCGTACAGAACCTCTCCTCGCATGCACCGCGGCAGCGAACAATGCCCTCGGTAGACATAGATTATCTCCATTTGTTATGGTGAGAATCGAACGTTTACCGACTAGTTGTTCGCCATTCAGAGCCACGCGTCTTCCCTGGCCTATGGGGACAGCTATAGTCATTATATTTACCGTGAACGGTTGATCAGTTGAAAATTCACTCGCGCTCTGTGTTACCCGGAACACAAGACCCCATAAATCCTCAAAGCGAAAATCGCAAGCCGGTCGAAAACTTAACCCCGCCCCCTTGTGAACCCCTCAGTCGTGAAGCTAATACCCATAATCTCGTTCGGAGAGCAAAGCGAGATGAAGTAACTGTACAGTTCGCGGAAAGCCTCTTCTAACCAGGTGAGTGGATTTGCTGATTCAGGCGGAGTGGTAATTCTTACGGTGATCTGACTACCGCCTAACCCGGAACGTTCGATGCGTCTATTTATGCGCCTAGTTATATGAAATCTTCTCGAATTCACTCTATCACCGACCACTGGCTGCTCCGCGTGTACATTTTCAGGCGCTCTGTCCTCAACCTCTGATGGTCCAGCAGCAGGAAGCTCATCCGCTGACCGACGTCCACCACCGAGCTGGCTGCTCTGTACCTTCGAGGAGCTGGCTCCCTCGTTCACCCCAAATAGCCATCTTCGCGAGCGAACCCTCACGGGTGGTTGACTAGCTGCAAAAATTGAATAAAGCCGTTGTTTTATTAATTTTTTTTTCTCCATCGGTTCGAAATATAATACTTAATTCTATACTCTAAAGTAAGGAAGCGTACAATAAAAACTACTCCTCCCCGGAGGCTGCGCGGAACCCGTCTGGAAGTTCGCCATAAGGGGATGGTATTATTAATGTTTCCATCGAATCGAAATCCGAAGGAAGATTTTCCCGAAAATCATCCGTACCGACGTTAGCAACTATAGAATCATGAATCTCCTCAGCAGTGATGTCAATAGCAACCGCTGTTTGAGAAGAGGAAATTGTAAAAAAGAGAATACGAAAGGTTTCTCGGACTAGAACAGAAAAGTCTACTGGCCGGTGGTCTTATTACAGTAAATTACGAAGAGTACTTACACTCCAGCTGGCTGAAAACGTCGGGGTCGGCAGACGATAAGGGAGCAGCGACATCGTCATCTTCTTCTTCTTCCGAGTTACTCGCCTCAGCTATTACAATAAGAATTGAAGAAAGAAGGTATTAAGAAACGTTTATAAACTCTCCCCCGAATAACTACCGGATAATAACATCGTTATACGTGATTACGAGGTAATCTACTCACATTCTCCGGAACTAAATATGATGCAAACATCATCTTCTAATACGGGATAGCTGGTCTCACCATCTCGAGGTCTCGGTTGTCGGCTTGTCGAGCGCTCCACGCTTTTCACCGACTCTGGCGAGGAAGGTTCTTCTACTTCGAGTATGGACACCTGAGATAGACGTTCGACCGTGTCGCTAATCAACTCCGGCCTCTCGGTGGTTTTATCCTGAGTACACCGCTCGGATAACACCGACTCGGCCTGTATCTCAGGCTTTTTTATCGCCGAGGCTGTAACTGACCGCTCGAGCGTTTCGACTGCCTCGACCAGCATCGCGTCATCTTCGCTTCGTTGTAGGAACGTGACCTCCTCTGAAAATGTCAGCTCTCGATGAGTCACAGCTCTAACAGCGAAATAGAATATAATATAAAAATTGAATAACTGTTCTCACTTACCGAGCTGCGTAGGACGAAGCGACTGTAAAGCTCTGAGGCTTTCGAAGAAAGGTTGCACCACTGGGTGATCTTGAAGATCCATAAAGCGCAAATGCGACTCGATCACTTGCATGCAAAGTAGATTGCTCCTCAACAGATTATTACGGTGTATCAGGGCAATTACTCTCGCGTTACAAGTACCTATTATTTGACGGAATATTGACAGCAAGATATCGGTAGAGTTTACACGCGGTATACGAGTAAAATGCGGCGAGTTCGCGCCTCCGTACACGAGTCTCGGCTCTTTGCTTGTCAGAAACCGTAGTACCGACAAGGCAACTCTTCTGATTCCAGCTACAGTTTGCGACACCATTATGATTCAAAGTGATTTCGGTGAAGCACGAGTTCAGAACACGAGTCAGACTATCGTAAGTAAGTATAAAATCGGATATTTTCAAAATACAGAACAGTAATGAACGGAGTTTCCGACTCTGAGATTTTTTCAGTTATGGTACGAATTCGGTGATGACACTCCACTATATCCACCCTGTCGGGCACTTCCACCACCGCCCTACACGCGGAGGGGGCGAGAAGGAGCGGGTGGAAGACGGTTCTTACCACGCACCTAACCTTAATTGTTTTTAGACTACCTCTATAGCGACAATCGTGGCAGCAATAGCCCACTGATTAAACCTCTAGGAACTAATTGCTTTTCGAGCCCATTGAAAGGGTTTTCAATTAACGAGCGTCGCAAACACCGATACAATGGCTCCGGAAAATATCCCCGTTGTTATATTGAACAAGTCGTGGCCTGCGCTCACTGAGGTAAAACCTTTTCATTCTACTCAGACTTTGTTTTCCGGTCCGGTAAGGGTTTAGGCACTCAGTAATCCGTTTTTTCACTTGCTTGAAATTTTTCTGGAAAACTCTCAAACAGACCGGAGTATCTGGGGAATAATTACATTTTATTACCCAAGTACAGTGTCGCTCAGGCCTCGGTGCTGTGTGCTGTTAATAGTCTAGGAGAGGTTCAAAGCGGGTTTTTTTTTGCGATAATTTTACAGGGCCACGTGCTCTCGGATACTCCGCTAACAGGACAGGACTTGTCGCGGAAGATACTACTTGTAGAAGGACGGCTTGTGCGTCACAAGCTCAGCTTTTACTCGAAAAAAGATTACAAAAAAAATTCCACCTCCCTCCGGTTCACCTGGTCCGTAGTGGAGGTGGAAACTCTTGAAATAACACTGTATTCCCTCATCCATCATCCAGAATAATTTCGAACTCTTAGTCGCTTACACCCGGAACTTGTGAACTACGTAAACGTGAAGTAATCATGTCCACTGACGAATTTGTGCGCGATATCGCCCTCTCAACCGGGATGCACGGTAAACATTTGAAACTGCGAAAAAATTACTACTGTCGACTAGGTACGGACCAAATAATTCTTTCTCTAAAACGGCAGTGGTCGGCTATATATTAACCAGTGAATATAGTTTCGAGCCCGTTGTGCAAATTAACGGGGCTGGTGTTACCGGGATTACCCTGCGGACGGCTACATGGATAAATCTGAGACGAAACGTCGAGACCATCTCTGCATACTTCGAGTCCTCGGAATCGGGCACTGATGATAGCTCAAAGTACACACCCTTGGACCTGGGAGGCCTAACACTGTCGTTTACCACCGCTTGGGGTGAGAAAGCGATTATTCTGACCGAGCGGGAGGGAATACTGAGTATGCGTGAAACAACTCCAGATCTCGAACCATTGCCTAAAAAAGAGAAATCGTCATCACCCTTCATTGTATTACAACACGTAACGTATAATGGACTTGCTACTATCGCTCCCTGCATCTCCGAGTATCTGAGAGACTTATCAAAACGCTCTTCCGAAATAAATCAGTGCAAGAATGAGCTGATTAAAGAACTCGCTGGGCTAGCTCACAGTCATGACCTCCTGGATGCTCCGCTTGACCAGATCACCGATCTTGTCTCGCAGAAATTCGATGAGAAACGGCTAGTCATCAAGAGTGTTGTGAAACAACGTTTTGCGAAGAACTATTTCAAGATGGCAATGCTTGAGATAAAAGCCTTATTTACCGATGAACTTGCCGAAGAGATTAAAAGTGTTCTATAGTCTACGAGATCCTTAAGAAGATAGAGACTGTATATTTAGCTATACAGTCTGTGCTACACCGGTATTAATTTAGCTAAATGAATAAACACGAGCTCAAACCATAATCAGTTGTACTCCTTTCACAACCCTAGACTAATCTTCCTCGCCTTTATTCATAATTCTCGTAGCGAAAGGACCTAGGTTAGATATATATATCTCGGACCCATACTGCAGAAGCGTCGGAACCAAGGGTAGGTATATCTATATACATCGGGACCCATTCTGCCGAAGCGACGGAACGAAGGACAGGTATATTGTGGTAGCATGGATCCATTCGGTTTCACGTGATTGTCACGGTATAGTCGCGATCCCTGCCTCTTCGTGTGACGTCAGCGTTTTGGTCGAAGACAGAGGATTAGTCTCATCTTCTATTCCTTTGTTCGGTCTATATTAGTTGCTTATAGCACCGAATATGTTAGAATATATATATATATATATATATATTGTTTTTATTGTACTTGGCGCGAGACTCCACCGAGTCTCTTGATATATCTTTGCGCCAATATCGGCCCGCTGGTGGCCCGTTATTTAATATCGGCTGCCGTTTTCACATTTCTGCTCGGGATGTTGCAGCTAAACTTGCGGAAAAGTTTCATGGACCATTCAAGATTAATCGATTGCTATCTCCCGTTGTATCTGAACTTTCTGAGGTGGAAGGTAGAAAAATAGTGGAAACTGTGCATGTAAAAGATCTAAAATTCTATCATAACAATGCCTGATTCATCCCGTATGTAGCTTCTATTTCCGATCGACGAAGATGTTCGGCGGATCCGAAGAGGATCTTGCTGTAATTCGGCCCTACCTCCGTGAACATGAACAACTGATCCGTAAGTTCCTCGATCAGAATCCCGATTTAAGCCGCGACCTGTCGGCCGGTTTGACTGCTGCTAGGGAAGCCCGCGAAATTCGAATTCGAGAGGCCGAACGTCCCGGACGAGTCCGCGAAGTACCGCCTAGCCACGACACCAGTACGCAGACTGATCCTCCCAATACTCGAGATCAGAGTACTCAATCTGGACCTTTGGTTCAAATTAGCCGAGGCACGCAGTGCAGTGGCCCCACGCAACTCGACCAGTCGACTCAAGTGAACTTAGTTCGTAAAAAGGACACCCGGGGTACTCAAACCAATGGGAGGAGCGTCACTTTTAATGATGTCCTAACTTACTTCCCGCCAGCTCCGACCTGGTCGGCTGCTACTGAAGACGAGACCCCGTCGACCTCCCGAAACCCACGATCCTATGCTGCACAAGGCGCCTATCCGAGACGCCAACCAGAAGTAGTTCGAGACCCGGTATGACCCACAACGAGCGGCCCGCCACTATGTTGGAACTCAGGAACTGCGACAAGCCCGGAAACGAACGCGGTGAGTGTCCAGACCCGAAAAAGATCGTCTGCCATCGGTACGGCAGGAAAGGATTCACAGTCAGCCAATGTCCTGACTGTTCTCCCGATAATGCTCCCGACCAGATTATCCCGAGCATCGCAAGGCGACGTGCCTTTCGACAAGCTTCCCAATTCTACCGATCCATATAACGTTCCGGAGGATACTTTCCGCTTCAGACCGCCATAATCCTGTTCTCTTTATCGTGAACTCGTTTTTTTTTTTTTCTTCACTCTGTTTCTTAGATTTACTCTCCTTATTCTAGGTTTACGCTTCTACCCATTATACTGTTCAATTACCTTATACTTTTCTTCTATCCCGCTATTCGTCTGAACGAACAATTCAAATGCACTAGCATTATTCCCACCAGCCTAGCTGAAAAAACTGCGCCCCGATCCCGGTGTCGCAGCACAAATTTTCAAAATTGTGTTTCGGCCTTCTACTTCAAAATTCTCTTTCAATTCCCGTCAATTTTCTATTTTAAAATGCAAATAATTCACCGTATCGTTACCGTTAGAAGTAAACTTGTGATTACCGTTAATTATTATTTCCGAATTAAAAAAATCTTACCGCTTTGATATCGCATTTCATATTCAACCACCTAGTTCGATTACCTGTTTGATATATTAATTTAGCTGAAGAAATTATTCGCTTAAAACTCCCAATAACGCCTCTGTGAACCGGCCTGAAAAACGGAAAAAGAAATCTCGTTGTTTATTTAGTTCAGTTTATTTTAATGTCATCTTCACCTTGTTACTTAAGTAACTTTGTCAAATTGAGTTTGCGAAATGGTGCCACCAGAATTTTTTAGTTCCGAATTAAAATAACTCAACCGAAGGCGAGTCACTTCGAAGTCCCGTACGCTAAAACACTCGAGCGTGAATTCAGTTCTCTTCTTAGACTGAGAAACAAAATCCAACTCTATTCAGTAGTTTTCGTACCTCGCTTACTCACAAAGAAAAATATTGTTTTCGAGTCAACCTTACTTAGTTAACACCTCCACGTCGAACAAACCACAAAAAGATCGCTAGGGTTGACAAGAAACAGATCTAGAGTTCCACTCAGAGGGAGAGTCAACCCCCCCCCCCCCCCCCCAGGAAGGGAGGGGTTGTGACGTTGCATTTTGCAATCGTCACAGTCGGGACACGTAAAACGGTGGCGACGTGAGGACGGACAACTCCAGAAGGTAGCCAGGTCTCGGGTTTTGATTTAATTTGCTTATTAATTATACTATTTGCTATATTCTGCTCTTATTTCATGAAATGTTGTAAAATTGTCGACGTTCGGGAAGACTACGCCGGGACGTCGAGGGATAACATCGACGTCTGAGAGTAAGTCCTTCCCGAACTACTAGTTCCCGTCTTCTTCTACCAATTCCACGGTCGTGGATACCGCAGGAGCGGTCGAATAAGGATGACTCGCTGAGCCATTTCTCCCGTTCCCGCAGACTTCTCAGCCTGGTGCTGGACCACTTCCCGTCAACTCTTTCCGGACGTCTCGGCAGTAGTCGTATAGAGCAGGGCGAGAATCCAACAGTAACCCGACAAACGCTTCCCGTTGCCGAAGACTTATCGACCTGGAGTCGAGCTGGACCAAATCATCGACTTTCTCGACATCGTCCCGCTATCGTGGTTACCCAAGAAAGGTCCCGATAGTAGAACTGCAGTCATATGATGCAGGCCTCTCTGTAAGCCTTCCACATCCCTAATGGAAAAGTCTGCATGCAGATCTGGGTATCGGGGCATCAGAACTTCCGCCAGATCCTCTGACTGGTCAGTTTTTCTTGTTAAAGCGCAGTCAGGGTGCACTTCGTCGCGACGATGGTCCCGAGGAGTCCCAAGACGAGGGACCATAGTTATGTAAAGAAGACAGGAGAAGAAATACCCTCGAATCCCGCTGTACCGCATTTAAAACATCCCGCCGTACCGCCATGCCGATTCCAGGCTTGGACAAATATTCAAAATCAGGCAGAATTGGACAACGCGTTCTCGAAAGTACGTCGAACAGTACTCGGCACCTGATTCGTCGCCTAAACTACCTTCGACGAGCGGCTCAACAGCAAGTAATTCCCGAAGCTATAAAATGTAGGACAACGCAGGATTCGGCCTACTTCTACGCTCGTTCGTCCTCACGGTAAGAACACCAGTGTCCCGATTACCGAATAGTGTCCCGAGTTACAGTGTCTTTTCTGCTTCCTTTCTGCCGTTTATCTATTTCTTCTGCATTTTGTCATTCAGAGTCATATTTTAGTATAGTATTTAGATTCTGTGATAAAGAACACTAAGTGTCTTCTAGTATTTAATCCCGTATCCCGTATACGTGGAAGTATATTTCATCAGTAAGGTAAGACCTATTTTCTGTAAAACCATGAGTTCTCTCACGAATCCCGTTTAGTTTTTGTCGGTTATATTTGGTATATTTGGTATTTGGGTGTGGTGTAAACCACTTTACCGGCACGTAAGTCCAAGACTCCGTCCCTATTATTTTATAGTATTTTTGGGTAATTAAAAACGGATTCCCGAGTTCACTCCCTTTAGCATCTATTTTGTGGCCTTCTTTCTTATTGCTTTCTTTCTTTATTTCACGCTGCTTAACGCATGTTGTAGAGTTTGGTTGCTTTTCCATCTTTGACTCTGTTGTATGATAGCGATAGACCTGTAAACTATACTTTCTGGAGATAATGAGTGTAGAAGCGAGCATATTATTTGATTTATAGTTTTTTAGTTGTTAAATATCCTATCTGATCTATTTTGCATGATTATTCTAATTATCGTCTGATAGTTGTCCCGTTTCACGCACGGTTGAACTTAGTATTATATCGAGCCGCACTCTTTATTATTATTCTGTAATATTTTCTGTGAATATGCTTTACGAATTAATCCCGATAATATCTGAGACACAACGATAATCTGGCGATATTGTATTTCTATCCCGTAAAATTACGGATACTTTGTCACTCTAATCCCGATAAATCAATAAATTAAACAGATGAAGAAATATTATAATTCTTGTTTAATATGGCGTCCCCGCCCCTCTACCATCAGTCGAAATAAAATATATTCTGGGCTAGTTGGCAATTTCCGCCGTCACATCTTTTTTTTTTTTCATCCTCCAGTTATCCGGTAAAACCACATCTCTTTAGTATTTGTTATATTCCAAGCGACGTTTCCACGTCTGGCGCCCAACCTTAGGTTTGTTGTATTTTATTAGCCCAGCACAGTGACGCCGAAGTGCGCGATTACGGGGTTACCCTTCCCTTGAAAAGTCGTCGTCGCAAATTGGCGCCCAACCTGGGGCCCACACTATCAAAAAAAAAAAAAGGATTATTTGCCAATAAAAATTGTTTTAAAATTATCCAGTGACTCGGATAAACTATCGAAAATTCGGTTAAATTCAAAATCATAAGCAGTCTCGATACGTTCGAAAACAAGAGAACAAAAGATCCTGGAACTAGAATAAGAATCAGACAAAAGAAATTCTCACAAAGGTTCACAATAAGCGTTTTATGATTCATCATATCGAACAATAGATAAAATAAATATCACAAACAAGGTATCAACGATATCAAATAATAGGAGATGCCAAAAATAACAATACAAGTATTAGCGTTACCGAAAAAGGATTAACGGACAATAATAATCCTAAACTCGCAATGGAACCGTTTGTTTACTTTCTTTTCCCGTACGTTAAGATTTCGTGTTGTCAAGCACGTTTAAAAATTTCACTTTGAAGTTATATGCTACGACCGTCTTCTAAAGACGCGTGGATTTATTTACTTTTCGCGGAACAGTTACGTGCTGAACTCAGCAAGCGTTCTTCGTCGTCTGAAGGAACAGTACCTACTTTAAGGTACCGATTATTACGTTCCCTCATGTCCCAAAGAGGAGAAAATACCGATAAGCCTCCAACGCCTACTGGAGAGCCTCCCGTACAAAACGATACTTCCCGACTTCAAATACACGACGCTACGTACGAGAGTCCGCAATCGACTCATCCCGTATCGAAATTCAAACTCGCCGCTATTCAGTCACTATCCAGCTTCGGCTAGATCTATCTAGCCGTTTTCGACTGGTGGCCATCTAGTAATGTAACGCTTGGGCGATGTGGTAACTGTCCAGCCAAGGCAAGACAGTCACAATCTAGCTGAGTCTATACAGCACCACCTAGCTGAGGTTAAGCAGTCACTACCCAGCCGAAGTCGAACAGTCACCATGTAGCCGAGGCTAGACAGTACCACCTAGCTGGGTTAGACAGCTACCACCTAGCCAAGGCTAGACAGCACCACCTAGCTGGGTTAGACACCCACCACCTAGCCGAGGTTGAACAGTGGATACCCAGCCTGGGCTAGGTAGTGGCTAGATTCGAAAAATAAATGATACTCTGAATTGAAATCGTTTTTCGTTTGTTTCTTTTAATTTTTTTTTTTTATTCTGATGGAATTTGATGCTGCTGATTCCATCATCTGGGACACTTTTCGATTATTAGAACGTTTACAAATGGTTAATATATACACATGAAAATTTACTTACCTTTATGAGGTTCGATCCCTGAACCTTTGTATTATGAGCCTGTAACGTTGTCCACTGCGCCACTGCCACTTGATAGTTAACTTCGTACACTTTGTTTTCGTCTACTAATTTCATCACAGATAACTTCGCAATCTGTATGTGCAATTTTATAATTATTAAAAATAATAGTTACAATTTGAATATATTAATATAATGTAATATTAATGTTATAATAATTTCATATTTATAATTCAACGTCATAGTATATCAGCTAATACTCAGCTAATTCATTTTGTATGAAATGTGAAAAATGAAATATTTAAAATTATTCTACGAAACTCGAAGCGGCTAAATATAGCTACTGTCTAACGGCTAGATCGGTTTCCCACAAAACTATAGCGCCATCTGAATCGAGTGTGGCATTGCACGTGCAAGTTTATTCTTGTTTGCAACTAAATGTATACCTAAACCCTCTGTTAGTTGCGATAGATCTGGCAGCTGTAGTCGATATCGAAGTGTGATATAAGTGCAACATTTGTTTCTTGTGTGCCATCATACACTATAAATTGTATCAGCTGAAAGGTACGTTTTTCATCAACAATCTTATATTAATCAAACAAGATTTAGGGGGGGGGGGGGGGGGGGATCCACTCGATTTCCAGCGACCCGTCTATTTCTCGAATTTCTCCGAAACGGGGCTATCAACTCCTAACCTAATCGACTTTTCGGCAGTCGACGTTTGATGAGTAATGAGTTCGAACTGCGGTATGTTTGATCGGATAAAATCGGGATTTTTTTTTATCGAAAAATGCGGGCGTGCCATTTATTTCGACTTATATCACATTTTCGCGATTTTCACGGTTGGGAGCGGCAATTATCACAAAATCGGGGAATACGTTTTGGCTCATCGTTGTCGAAAACAAAGATGCTTTTGGATGGTTGTCTTCGGAATTCCATATAGAAGCGGGCTACAGACGCCGATTTTGCATTTTTGATGCGTAGGCTGTGATATAAGTCGCAATAAATGGCACGCCCACACTTTTTGGTAAAAAAAAAATACTGATTTCATTCGATCAAACGTACCAGTTCGAACTTATTACTCGTCAAACATCGGCTGCCAAAAGTACAAGTCGATTGATAGCCCCGTTTCGGAGAAATTCGAGAAATAGACGGGTCGCTGAAAATCGAGTAGACCCCCCCCGAGTAACTATTATTCGTTGAATAACTTTATTCGCTGATTTAGAAATTGCATTTTCACATCTAAAATGTCATTATAAAAATTATTTGTCGAGGGTGAAACCGGCCATTCGTATCAGATATTTTTTGAATGATAATACAATAACAGTGAATTTATTCCTACCGTGTTCTATATTATGAGAGTTGTTACCAAGCCTTCACAATTGAAATAATTTTTATTCAGATGTCAACCAAAAAAAGGTACGACTATCGTGTTATCCGTTTTATTGACCAAAATAACAATAAAAAGAAAGCTGTAGACTGTGTGCCATCCCACTGGATTTCATCAGATCCAGAGAAGATAAAACCAGTGACTAAATTCATGCCACCTCCGTACACTGTTAAAAAATCGCGATGGCTACAGAAGTAAGTCAAAGAAAAAGAAAATCCCTTCGACGATTGGCCGAGTTATCCTATAGAACTATTGGACAACGCGAGTAATTTAATTCAATTTTCATTACATGATATTGGGAAATAATTAATAATTTAATTTTTGAAATTTTTAACTAAATTCTTTAGAAACTCATTCGGAAGCCGAACGAGAAATTCAGAATTGGAAAGACCAAGATTATATGTATACGACCGACTGCGATAAAAGTGATGTAGAAGAAGATAAAGAATATAATAATAATAAAAAAAAGGCATCACCATGGGAAAATCTTCCCGAAGTATTTGGACTTGATGGAAAACTGTCTAAATGTAAAACTTATTCATTTGTTGGTAAAAATACTCATTTTACTATCTCTTCTATATAATTTTGTTTTATTCAATACGCTAACAATTAAATTTACTGTACTGACAAAAAACTTTTGGTGTGTTTTGGTTTCAATAGACTCAGCTGAGGATTCAGCACACGAAGACTCATCGGAAGATGAAAGACGTGAACGGAATCCGAAATCAAAAAACAAGTCTCTGAAGCCACAGAAAATTGGTATCAATTATAATTGACCATCGTTCAAATGATGACCTACATCTATTACTATTGTTATTATTGATATTATCACTATTACTATTATTGTTATTTTTGCTGTCATTATGATGAATAATTCAAAAATTTTAGTGTTTCAAGTATGTATTGTGCTACTTTTTCAGATCGTGAGCCAAATTCCTCCGTTCTAAAAAGGCCTGTGATTATCGAAGACCTGATTTTGAAGAATCCAATTCCTTCATTCTTGAATTCACAAAATGGAATTCCGAATTGTGAAACATGTATTTTATTCAGTTAAGGCCCATCCCTGGTCGCCCGCCTCTTTTTGATACAATGTGACACATTTCGATTGTTATCCGAGCCCAGGCGTCGAAAACGCAAAAAAGGCCAACTCGCGCGAATTCTATTTCAATTCCGAACACATACGTCCAAAAAAATGTTCGCTTTATGCGAAAATAGAGCCTACAGATGGTTTTTACATAATTCGAATGTTTTCGAATTCAATTTCCTCCGCTTTTGGCCAACGCTGCGCGAATTCAAATTCAATTCTGAACACATACGTCCAAAAAAATGTTCGTTTCGTGCGGAAATAGAGTCTACAGATTGTTTTTACGTAATTCGCCGAGGGAATGGAATTCGAAAACATTCGAAAAATGTAAAAACCATCTGTAGGCTCTATTTTTGCATAAAAGGAACATTTTTTTGGACGTATGTGTTCGGAATTGAAATAGAATTCGCGCGACGTTGGCCTTTTTTGCGTTTTCGACACCTGGGCTCGGATGATGATCGAAATGTGACATATTTCGACATAAAGGAGGTAGGCGACTAGGGATGGGCCTTGAAGTTTAATAAACATTCGATAAGAATATTACCTCATTGTTATACTAGTAGTGTATATATGAGAGTTCTGGATCCAGCCTTCTTTACCGGCCATCAGGCAGTAGGTAAGTTACCGACCGCACCGATAAGTTATCGACGATCGGATGGTAACGATTACCGATCTTTGTTACCGATAGTCTGATGGTAACGATTTTGGATTGCCGATCTTATGTTACCGACAATCGAATGGTTGCGATTTTCCGCCATGCGATGGCGCCACTACCGATCCGTTTCTTGGATCATGGTAACGATGGCCGATCTTTGGGTTACCGATAGTCTGATGGTACTGATGTTGAAAAATGGTAACGTGAATCATGGATTGGCGATGTTCCGTTACCGGCAATCAAATGGTTGCAATTTGCAACTGGGCGATGGCGCCACTTTCGTTATCGGTAGTCCGACGGTAACGATTCTGAATCAAAGATTGCCGATCTTCTGTTACCGACAATCGGATGGCTGCAATTTTTTCCGTTTCGCGATTGCAATTTTTCACCGTGTGATGGCACCACTTCCGTTATCGGTAGTCCGATGGTAACGATTCTGAATCTAAGATTGTCGATCTTCTGTTACCGACAATCGGATGGCTGCAATTTTTTTTTTCGTCTCGCGGTGGCGCCACTACCGATTCGCCTTCGCATCATGGTAACGATTACCGATGTACCGACAATCGATCCATGATGGCTGCTCTGAAATATCTAATTCCTAGCTTACATATATATGCGAATTATACTGGCTGAAATGCTCAAAGAGTGGCAGGGTATGTTATATGCAAGCAGTGACGCGGATCATCCGATGATATATGTTTTTTATTTGGTATTTCTTAAGTCTAACCTATTCTAAAGTGACAATTTTCTTAAACTAGCCCTAAACTATATTTCTTAAGTCTAACATATTCCAAAGTAGAAATTTTTTTTCTTAAAACTAACTTAAGCTATATATTTACAAAAATTTCTTAAAACTAACTCAAGCTATATATTTACAAAGAGGTGGCGATCACGCACCGAGGTTCACACGTATCTGAAACATACAGGTGTTGCAATAACCAATCGTTATGTGATGAGAAATGATATTAACTTACCGAATAATGAGTTGAGGTGTCACCTCGGCATTCCACCACCACCTTCTCCTCCTACTCTCCATCCTTTTTATTATTCTCCTGTTCTCCCTCTTCTCCTCCTCCACCCGCTCCTCATCGTCATCCTTCTCCCCATCCTCGTCATCATTGTTTTCCTCCACGTTATCTTTCTTCTCCTCTCCGCCTCGCCTCGATTCTCCTCATCGTCATCCTCCTTCTTTCCTCCTCCTCGTCCCAGTTCTCAACATTTCCCACGTCCTCGTCCAACTTCGGTGGTTTTCTCACCGTTATCCACATGGGCTCACCATCATCGTAATACACCTCTATATACCGAGGTATGTGATCCTCGTCGTCATTCGAACTCGCATACCAGGTTTCATAGCATTATCACCCTCATCGTCGCTATGCAGACGCTCATCCCAAAACTCGGCATCAAACACATCGGCGGGGTTTACAATTTGATTATTCATCTTGACACTTGGTTTACTAGTTTGACTGCTTCTCTCGGTTGTTTGCGGAATGTCTAAAACTCGGTGCAAACCCCGCTTTATACCCAACTAGAAATCTGAAATACACCCGAATATTGGCAGGGGTTGGCCAATGGTAAACTCGAATGATATTTTTCACGAAAAGGTGCAAACCCCAGGTACAAAACCCCACCCGGACTATGGTTGGAAACGCTTGAATTTTCATGGTATTTGAATGGTGGTGGGGTGAAGGGCGTCTGCATATAAAACCCCAAAGCTCATGGTGGGTGTGAACATTTGCAAGGTGTGGGTTTGGATGCGGAGCTGTAAACTCATTGGAAAAAAATGGACAACGTCAGGTATATGAATCTTGTCGAGATGATGGAAGATGCATACAAGTTATTGTGTACACTCCCTCCAGGAGATGCGAGTGAAGATATTTTTATTCGCTGGCGTGATATCGCACTTGAAAATGTTCGATTCTTGAACAACATTTTGATGCAATCAAACCCAAGTGTGAGTGAAAAACAGCGACTACAATATATAGTATCACTCCTCCAATCGTGGGTGGTGAAATTTGAACGACACCGTGCGACTATTGTTGGAGGCAATATTGGCGATGATATTCAGAATCGCGTTCGATGGGATGATATGGAAAGTGCCTTCAAGTGCCGTATACACACGGGAGCCGTGACAAATCTTCGACATAAGGATTTGGCGAGATTTTTGGCTGACGCTGAGGTGGTAACGATGCAACGCTTGAAAAATGTGCTACGTGAACAGGGATGTATTAAGGTGAATGTGGGGGTTTCGTGTAAATTTGAGAACGTGAAAAACGATCAGATCAGCTTGGAAGTGAAGAACTTCAATACACGCAACGCTACGATTCTTCCATCAACGAACCTGGAGACCTGGTTCAGCGATAACGTAACAAATCCTCTGCTGACCATGGTGGAGGATTTCGAACAACGAGATTCTGGTTGGAGTATGATTGAGATCATAAATGCAGTGGTTGGCATAAACCGATACGAGCCTCTTCGCGGTGGACTCTCAACATATACAGTGCTACCTGAGGATATTCGGAAAAAAAAGGCGGTGGTCAACGTGCAGAATGATGACGATCGGTGTTTGCTGTGGTCCGTTGCCGCAGCTCTCCACCCCGCAGGCGTTAACGCAACCAGACCACACAGCTATCGACGGTATATATCGGAGCTAAATTGTACAGGTATTAAATTCCCAGCGACCCTGCATAGTGTACAGAAATTCGAAAAATTGAACAATTTGAGCATTAACGTATATGGAATCGAACCGGAAAATTTTCAGAGCGAGAAAAAGTCCAAAAATAGTGTCATTACCCCGCTTTATTTGAGTAAGAATATAACTAAGAGCAACACAATCCACCTACCCATGATAGAGAGTAAGAGCGAAATAGAAGATGATGATGATGATGATTTAAATAATTTCAAACCACGATTTCACTTTGCTTGGATTAAGAATCTTTCGCGTTTGATCAGCAAATAATTATCAAGCCATAACGGTGAACAATTTTTGTGCGATAGATGCCTGTGTCACTTTAGCGTGCACGGTGCGTATGAAAGTCACAGGCAAGATTGCATGCGAATGAATAGAATCCGAATGGAATTTCCAGAGAAAAAAGATTTGGAATTTTCAAATTTTCAGAATAAGGGAACTGTGCCATTCGTTGTTTATGCCGATCTCGAGTGTATATTGAAACCAACCGCAAATGAATCTCAAGAGCATATCCCACACAGTGTCGCCTATTATGTACATTGCTCATATGACGGAACATTATCGGGATATGAGAATAAACGCGGACCCGATTGTGTTGAATGGTTTATCGGACAGCTTCGCGAATTATCCATTAAAGTAGAGTCACGCATAAAAAATATAATTCCAATGGAATTTCTGAATAAGGCACAACGCGATCATCATATGCGCGCGAAAAATTGTCACATCTGTGAGAAGCGATTTTTACCCAAAGAAAAAAGATGTCATGATCACTGCCATTTCACGGGTAAATATCGCGGTGCCGCCCATAATCGGTGTAACTTGAATTTCAGAGAGAAACACACGATTCCGGTGGTGTTTCATAATTTGTCGGGCTATGATTCGCATTTCATAATTAAATCTTTAGCTTCAAATTTTTCGGGTAAAATCACACTATTGCCCATTAATAAGGAAAAGTATATATCATTCACCAAGAGGGTTGATGGCACTATGATGAGCTTGAGATTCATAGATTCGATTCGATTTATGGCCAGCAGCATTGACAAATTAGCATCATACGTGCGCGATGCGGATAAAAAAATAACTCAAAATTTTTACAGTGATCAGGGAAAATTCGATTTGATGATTCGCAAAGGTGTATTCCCCTACGAATACATCGATTCTTGGGAAAAACTCGATGAGCCGGAATTACCCATTGAAAAATATTTTTATTCGAGACTTAACGATTCCCATATTTCCAATGAGGATTATGAACATGCGAAAAATTTTTGGGCCAAGTTTAAGCTGAAAACTCTGGGTGAATATTCCGATTTATACCTGAAAACCCATGTGCTTTTATTGGCCGATATATTTCAAAATTTCCGTGATAGCTGCTTCAAAACGTATAACTTGGATCCTCTGCATTATTACACCGCACCGGGGCTTGCTTTTGATGCTATGTTAAAGCAAACGAAAATTAATCTGCAACTTTTAGACGATCCGGAAATGATATTATTCATCGAAAAAGGTATAAGGGGTGGTGTGGCACAGTGCTCAAATCGCTATGCCAGAGCGAATAATAGATTTATGGGTGAAGATTTTGATTCCAGCAAGGTGGAATCATATTTAATGTATTTCGATGTAAACAATCTCTATGGTGCAGCTATGAGTGAGCATTTGCCGAGTGGAGCGTTCGAGTGGGAAAATGATGCCATTGATGTATTGTCCCATCCGGATAATTCATCAACCGGTTATATTCTAGAGGTAGATTTAGATTACCCCGTAGAGCTGCATAAACAGCATGCGGACTTACCTCTCTGTCCCGAGCATTTCATACCGCCAGGTAGTAAAATTAGAAAACTCGCGACAACGCTTCTACCCAAGGAAAAGTATGTTCTGCACTATCGTAATTTGAAACAATGCATTAAATTCGGTTTGAAGCTCGTGAAAGTGCATAGGATTTTAAAGTTTGCACAATCACCATGGTTAAAATCATACATCGACCTCAATACAAATATGCGAAAGCAGTCGAAAAATGAGTTTGAAAGAAATTTCTACAAGCTTATGAATAATGCTGTATTTGGCAAGACCATGGAGAATGTGCGTAACCATAAGACCGTGAAACTAATCACAAAATGGGAGGGTAGGGGTGGTGTGCGTGCTCTCATTGCAAGACCCACATTTCATAGCTGCACCATATTTGATGAAGATATGGTGATTATTGAGCTAAATCGCACCAAGGTATATTTCAATAAGCCAATATACATCGGCGCAGCGATTCTCGATCTTTCGAAAATCTTCTTATACAACTTCCACTATGATTATGTAAAAAATAATTTTTCAAGTAGTGAAGCAAAATTAATGTATACCGATGCAGATAGTCTGATATATAAATTTACCTTACCAAACATCTATGAAATCATTAGACGGGATGTCGTTACCATGTTCGATACATCGGACTATCCACCAGATAATGTCCATGGTATTCCACTAATGAATGAAAAACGCCTTGGTCTGATGAAGGATGAGAATAACGGGAAAATCATGACTGAATTTATCGGTCTGCGTGCAAAACTCTACACGTTTAGAACTCGTGGTGATACCGATAAGAAACGCGCAAAGGGTGTGAAGGGTTCCACATTAAAATCTATCACGTTTGATGATTACAAGCGATGTCTTATTGGTCATCAAAATTTAGTTGAGAAACAGTGTATGACAAGAAGTAGTCGACATGCGGTTAGCACTATTGTACAGAATAAGTTAGCTCTAAGCTGGTGTGATGATACGCGGAAATTGATACCCGATAAAACCGATACTTTACCCTGGGGTTATCAAGATTCCGCAAACTAGTAAATGTCTCAAAATATTTGAAGAGAGTTTTCTCACATTTTCTCACATTTTCTCACATTTTCTAAAACAGAATAAAATAATTTACCATCTACTTTACATGTCAATGTGAGAAAATGTGAGAAAATGTGGGAAAATGTGAGAAAATGTGAGAAAATGTGAGAAAATGTGCGATGATGTGTGGAAATGTGAGAAAAATGTGGGAAATATTTCTTTCCCTCGATGATCACGCAAACTAGCATTAAGATTAAGGAGGGTTGAGGAACAAATGTAAATATGTTGATAATAAATTTATTCATAAAATTATATTACATATCCGATTTATTTATCCAACTATTATGTGAACTGCCGAATCCCAACCATTTTACATAGAGTTGATCACCACGCCTCCGCAAGACCTTTTTTACAAGATAGCCTTCGGGATATTGCACCCTGCTGAACTCCTCCTCGTAAAAACCACCCTCGATGGGTTGGTTCAGGTAGTCGATCAGTTTGTATGTTGGAGGGTTGGTATTTTTTACGGCATCAACTGTGAATATTTCCGTTGTCCAATTCGGCGTATACCCCTTTTCGAACACATTTTTATATTTGCTAATGCGAACTTTATCGCCAACCTTAAATTTGCGTTTTCGTTTGCTTCTTTTGATTTGACGCGGCTTATACACACGTCGATATATCTGTTTTTCATTAGCTATAGTTACATCTTTCGGCTTCATTTCAATCGTACGGTGTTTGGTGGTATTATACGATGCGATCAAATCTGGTAGAATGTTAATCCATATATGAGAGCCTTGAAGAGTAAATTGATTCCACATTTTATTCTTCAGTGTTCGATTGAAGCGTTCGCATATCGATGCCTTCAAGTTGCTGAATGTCGAGTACATGTTGATCCCATTATGCTTCATAAGAGTTTTAAATTCTTTGTTGTAAAATTCGTTGCCCTGATCAACGTGTAGATGTTTCGGTATGCGGCATAGAGTTAGCACAGATTTCATTGCCGCTGTCACGTCTTTGGCATTTTTACTCTTGATCGGTACGGCCCACGCAAATTTTGAAAATATATCAATCACCGTGAGCAAAAATTTGGAGCCTTCGTTGACGGATGAATATGCGGTCATATCGACAAGATCAGCATGCCAGGTCTCATCCAAACCGCGAATATCGACATAGCGTCGGGGATAATTACGTCGAGCGGGTCTATGAAGTTCACTCGCTATTACCGCCTCCATCCTTCCTAATGTTTAGTGTATTCATTCCGTTTGCTGTTCAACGAGTTGGTTGGAATGGGAACTCCCCGGATGTAGTCTTGGCTGAGCTTTTCAACGTTATTCTCCAGTATCTCCAACCGCTCATTCAGAGATTCACAATCACCCTTCAGCGCTTCAATCCTTTCTTTTGCCTGGATCCAAATACGTTGATCTTCTTCAAAACTTTCGCTGTGCTCCCGATCCATGCGGGTATTAAGTTTAGATTTAAGAGCTTCGAGAGCCTGCTGCATGGATTGCTCGAATGTCTCTTTTATGGATCGTTCAAGAGCAATATATGATTGCTGTGTAATATCCTCAAGACTTTGCAGAGAAACGGCATCGGTTGGTTCCTGTGGATGCGCGATATTACACAATCGTTTATTGTCTATGTCGTACTGGTTATCGATGGTGGTTTCGAACCCAACACCGGGAGGTCCGCGACTACACACACTTCTGATTTTTCTGCTAGCGAACCGACGGCCGAATATGTCCATGCTCATTGTTGAATGATCTAGCTCGATTCGAAGCGAATTCCTCGAAGTAGTCCGTTATGACCGAACACTTCAAGATCAGATCCTACGGCAGCCAGCCGAATCTCCAGAATTTCCTTCTTCACCGTTAGCGCGTCAATCTCTTCTGTCATAAGAGCCTGAATGTGTCGATTTCCATCGAAATTGTTGGTATGCTCTCGATCTAGTCGTGCGGTAAGTTGAGATTCAAACTCGCGAAGTGCTTGTAGCGTGGAGTTTGCAAATGTTTTTTCCATACAATGCTCGAGGACACCCAAGGCTCGCCATGTAATATCTTCGAAACTTTTCAGAGAAATGGCGTCGTTAGGTTCCTGTGGATCGGCTATATTACATAATCGTTTGCCGTCTAGATCGTACTGTCCAGCACCCGGAAGGCCTCGAATCACACCTTTTTCAATGCCGTTGCTCGTCAGCTGTCGTCCAAATATGTCTATGCTCATTGTTCAACGATCCATGACCGAATGAACATTCTATGATTAATCTCATGCTAATAAATGATTCCCGCCTCGCGTAGCTCCTCAATAATGGAGGATATTTCATTGGTATGGCTAGTATTGCCGGCTGCTTGGGATGCCATGAGTAGTCGAAGACGATCAACGAGCTCATTAGGATCATCCCAATAAACATAATCCGTGCTTTGTCCCTGCGCAATTTTATGGGTGGGTAATAAACCTCTACCGGATCTTTCTCGGGGTTTTTCCACCGGCGGGTCGATGTATGGGCCGATGAAATCTCTATACTTTGAACTTTTTTCCCGATCATGATGGGGACTTTTTTCGGCTTTGTAATATTTCCGATATGCATTCGTTTTCTTCACGATTTTGATATAATTCAATTTGTCGCTTTTATTTACAATCGAGGGATCGGGAAACTTTTTGAATAACAATTCAAGCAATCCCGGCGTGTTCTCATAGCTCTTATCGCCCACATATATCTGATTTCCGCCAAATACGATATCCGAATCGCCGATCTTCATTCCACCGACTAGCTTTCGAACACCATATTTCGTGTCCAAGTTCTTGCGCTCTTTGGATGAGGTAAACATGCTCAAATAGCGCGCCGTCTTGACCACTTTTCTCGACACCGGTGTGCTTGTAGAAGCGGCTGCAAACGCACCATCCTGGTTGTTATCATCGTCCTCATCATGGGCATCATCTGTATCACCGACAGCGGCGATGGCTGTAACATTGTCTCCAATAGCAACGTTAGCTGCCAGGCTCCCCTCAACCGCACTTCTATATGCATCATTATCATCATCATCATCATCATCATCATCATCATCATCATCATCATCATCATTATCTTCATCATCATCAGAAGCATTTTCATAATCTTCTGTTTTCACAAAATCTTCCGTTTTCTCTGTCTTAACCGAACCCCCCCGGCTGCGTTTTCACTTCTCGCTTCATTAGTAGCCGCTGCTGCTGCTTCGATGAATCTACCAACTTGTGCAGTGGTGTGACCAGATGTTTGAAGATTTCACTAATAGCCTGCTCACTTGTGTCTTTCCCCATTTTGATCATTTTGTGTTTACGTCGAATGATGTCGCTAGCCCTTGCTATTTCTCGCAGCACATCGTTTTGCTTACGTATCTTGGAGCTCTCCATGCTGCCAGTTTGATCGATGTGCTGTGACTGTATGCGGTTTATTGATGATTCAGACTTATAAAGCAGTTGAAACCTCTCCTATATCGTCCAGCGTTAATCTCGCTGTCTTTGTCGATGGTTACAAAACTATATCTACCGTCATTCCAACATGCTAAGCACAAATCTTTGAATTGTTGATAGGTCATATCGGTGTTCTCGTGATCAGCGTAGATGTGTTTCAAATTCATCTCATCTTGACGAAAAAGAACCAGCAAGTTTGCATTATCACGCACCAAATGTTTCGGTATTCGAGCATATGCTTGACAAAGATAAAAACTATCGACATCTCTGTGCCGCCCCATGCAAAAATAGGCTCTGATATTATCCTGCTTCTCACAGGCCACGTCATCGAAAATCATAATCGAGTTGGGGTGCGCATCTTACGGCTCTACAACCTCCTTGTGCTCATCAAACGGAAAATAACCCATCCCCTCGACCGGTTCCAACAACCTCTTCAAGAACTCAGACTTGGGCTGATTGAGGGATTTTGAATAGACGTACACATTCTCAAATCGAAGGCCATTAGCGTGAGTGAGTAGTGTGAGAAGAGCATTAGTTTCACCGCAATTCGAAGGCCCGCAAAAGACAGCACTTACACTATTTGGTAGTAGGGCCCCGTGTCGCTTCCCCTTCTTCTTTTTTCGCTCGACCAATTTATCGAAATTGGCAATGGGTAGTTTAATTGTTTGATCCAGAAATTTCATGATGCTTGGCAAACGTCGCAATGCAAACAAATATATTCATGCATAAAATACGTGCTTTTATAGAATTCATGTTAGTTCATGGTCGACCATGGTTGGACACACACGTAGACAAAGGCGCGGTTGTGGATTAATAAATAAAATCATCAACAATCTCCCCGTCGAATTACATTTTTCTGGTTATCAGTACTGCGGACCTGGCACGAAATTGGCAAAGAGGTTAGCTCGTGGTGATCGAGGCATCAATACTCTAGACGCTGCATGCAAACAGCACGATATCGCATACTCCAAGAATCACGATAATATCGCGGAACGTCATAAGGCTGATAAAGTGCTTGCCGAGAGGGCTTGGAATCGGGTTTTGGCTAAAGACGCAAGTGCAGCCGAAAAAGCTGTCGCCTGGGCGGTCACCAACACCATGAAAGCAAGATCCAAACTGGGTATGGGTATGAAGAGGGTCAAGACACAGGCATCGCTCAAGAACAAGAAAAGGACATTGAAATTCATTATACAGGCAGCAAAGAAATCCATGAAGCCTAGTTCCAAAGCTATTGAGTCCGCTCTAGCTGGTGCCCGTTCGGCCATGTCGAATGGAAAAGTGCATGTGCCTCGTATTTTACCCGTCCCTAAGAAAACTGGCGGTTTATTGCCGTTTCTTATTCCAATATTCGCGGCCCTTAGCGCTACGGGTGCTTTAGCGGGCGGTGCTGCGGGCATAGCGAAGGTTGTCAATGAAGCTAATTCAAACAAGCATCAGTTACAAGAATCCAAGCGACACAACGCAACAATGGAGGCGATTGCTTCGGGAAAGGGCTTATACCTGAAACCGTATAAGAAGGGTATGGGGTTGTATTTGAAGCCAGCAAAAAACTAACAAAGCTACTACGCCGAGCTCTCACAGATGTCGATTTGCTCCACTATGCAAGAGCTATGAAAATTCCACATTTTCGTGGTGTTTTTATGCGAAATGATTTACCCTGCTCAGGGCCTAGAAAGCGTGAGTCTGCGATCATAAATCTTGATGATAAAGGCGGTCCAGGGACGCATTGGGTTGCATACTTAAAAAACGGCAACGATGCGATGTATTTCGACAGTTTTGGTGATTTACAACCGCCTAGAGATCTCATGAAATATCTCGGTGTTGGTAGCGTAAAATATAATCATAAGAGATATCAAGAATATAACACAGTAATTTGCGGTCACTTGTGCCTCAAGTTTCTCAATGGACAACTATAAAATGTATGCGTATTGTTGATGTGGTATTAGTCATGGCTGATTCGTTCACGTTGACACTCTCCGGGGAATCGTCGGTCTTGAGGACTCAATATTTTCCCCCTATCGAGCTATCACCGACAAAGACGTATATTCTCGGACTGATAGAGCTCTTGACATTCAACGCAATACCCAATATAGATGAGGGGTGTAATAAGTTTTATGCATCGCCCGACACAATAATTACTATACCCACTGGGAGCTATGAAATTGAAGATATCGCAAATTATTTGAAAAGAGCATTACCTGATGATATAAAATTGAGTCTAAAAGCTAATAACAATGAGCTACTCAGCGAAATCAGATGCAATCAACAGATAGACTTTCACCCAAAAGATTCCATTGGTCATTTGCTCGGTTTCACCCCCGATGTTCTCCAAGGTGGTATTACCCACAAATCCAAGTTACCCGTTCGCATACTCAAAGTCAACGCTTTGCGGGTTGGGTGCAATATTACCACGGGTGCATATATCAACGAGCATCAAGTACATACGATTCATCAATTTTTCTCAACCGTACCACCCGGATATAAGATCGTGGAAGTGCCGACAAATGTCATTTACCATCCAATCACCGTACGGTCAATACATGATATACAGTTGAGAATAGTCGATCAGGACGGGAAATTGATCAATTTTCGTGGTGAAACTGTAACTATACGATTACACGTGAAATCTTCGAGATAATATGGGAATTGTGTTTGAGGGGGCAAGAAAATCTGGTAGTAGTTATAAAAGCTCGATAACATGCCCGAACATCATCAGTCATCGTGCAGCTCCGATTCGGATGACACATCAGAACGCTCAGTTTCTCCAGAGCCTAGGACTTCGACTTCGTTGTGGTGGAAAATAAGAATTCGTTGCTATATCTGCATATGCCCGGCACGAGAATGATAAAAATCCAAACACCTGTAACCTTCGACGAGTCGATTGCCCACTGTGAAATACATGCGCATCAACCGTATGCCGCGTCTACATTCAAAAATAACGATGAGATCCGCATAGCTGTGCAGAATCAAGATGCGTGTGTATTACCCAGCAAAAGTTCGCTCCACATCTATGGCCGGATTACAGAATCAGACGGCAGCCTAGTTGGTGAAAGCACTGGATTGGTCAATATGGCTGTGTGTCACATGTTTAGCGAGATGCGTTACGAGCTGAATGGTCATGAGATTGACCAGAATAAGAATGTCGGCATCACGAGTATTATGAAGGGGTACTTATCACTCACCCCAGGACAACGATATCTCTTGGCGAACACTGGCTGGTTGGAGGATAATAATAAGCTAACCAACGCCGATGGGTACTTTGATGTTGTTATACCACTGAATTTTCTACTCGGATTTGCCGAGGATTATAATCGAATAATCGTCAATGCAAAGCATGAGCTGATTTTGACCCGATCGAACAATGATATGAGCGCCATTTATCAAACCACCGTGGAGGGAATCAAAATTTCGCTCGAAAAAATTGAATGGTTATTACCATACATCAGACTGTCGGATCCTGCAAAGATCAAAATGCTCAATTATATAGCCAAAGATCCAGCTGTATCTACGAGTTTTCGCTCGTGGGAAATGTATGAGTACCCGATGCTGCCTGCAACAACGAGACATGTATGGGTTGTCAAGACATCTACACAACTAGAGAAGCCAAGACACGTCATACTAGGATTCCAAACCGCAAGACGAAACGATCCGAAGAAAAATGCCAGTCAATTCGATCATTGTATGATTAGAGGAGTGAAACTTTTTCTAAACTCGCAATGCTATCCCTTTGGAAATTTGAATCTTGATATTGCTCACAATCAATACGCTATTCTCTACAATATGTACACTAACTTGCAAATTTCATACTATGATAAAGAATCCGAGCCTCTTTTGTCGAAAAATGATTTTTTGAACAGAGCTCCGCTCATTACGATAGACTGTTCCAAGCAAAATGAGTCGTTAAAGAGTGGTCCGGTGGATATTCGTTTAGAATTTGAAACTAGTCTTGCATTTCCGGCAAATACTTCAGCCTACTGTATGATTATACATGATCGCATTGTTGAATACAATCCAATCAGTGGCACCGTCAAAAAATTAGCTACATTTTAAGGATTCATCATGCTTGAGAACTATGGATTAAGCTTATTCTAAATAACTGAAGGAACAATAAATAAATAAATAAATGTGTGTGTGTGTGTGTGTGTGTGTGTGCGTGTGCGTGTGCGTGTGCGTGTGCGTGTGCGTGTGCGTGTGCGTGTGCGTGTGCGTGTGCGTGTGCGTGTGCGTGTGCGTGTGCGTGTGCGTGTGCGTGTGCGTGTGCGTGTGCGTGTGCGTGTGCGTGTTTAGATTTTGCTACAGAATTCAAATTTGTTGTATGAGCCTCCAAGATAGAGTATCTGCAAGCGTTCTTGATCCGCCTCGTTGTTCAACTGATCCAGCTGAGTAGAATCATTCTCTAGAGCCTTTTCAACTCTCGCAGGCAGGAACACGATATATTCGTTGGCAATCGTAGCGATGATTCTGCAACCAAATTTCGTTTTCACAAGCCTCAGTTTTGTGATGTCGTACTTTTGTCCAATCTCCAGCTCCGACATCTTTTTCATCTGCATATCATTGTCCATACGGCTAGTGCTGTTCAGGCTGCTGAAGTCCATCTGCAGGGAGGTGAATATTACGGACTTAGTTTTTATATATATTATAATTGAATATGATTATCATGTAATAGGATTCTTACCTTGCTCGAGAGAGTTTGCGGGTTCGAATATACGTGGAAGATGCGTTTATGGCGAGAATTCTAGACGTACGAATGCGGCTCCCTGCGAGCTCTGGACTTTTAAGCCATCATCCCCCGCCCTAGAGACATGTGGGGAGGGTTCTTTATGACCCTCCTCCAAATACCAGTTTTTCAACCGTTGAACGTTCTCGAAGGCGCAATGGTAGCCTCCCGGTACATCGCCATGACAGTCTCCATGCCAATGGAATACATGCGATTCCAATCGTAGTATTCAAAAATTCGGACACCCCAGCTCATCCAAATCAATCACCGCTTTTGAGTCGTCATTAAGGATTTTTTCAATCCAACGTTTCTTCTCCAATACCTTCACATAAATGCAACGCGCATTATGCATAACCTCTCTCACAGTTTTCTCCGCATCTCTATACGGCGTTTCTCCAGCAATCCAGGGTATTCCACGATGATGCCGTGTCAGCCACGAATTAAGATTTCTGTACTCGCTTGAGAGAGTCACCCAGGAGCATGGTGCTTTGAAGAGGATGCGTGTAATACCCTGTCTATATTCCTCATGCGCGCGAATGCTTATTGCAGCCAGCTCTTTTATCACAAATTTATCACTGAATCGCCCAAACCCTTGTACATCCAATATTAGCTCCATATTAACAGCTCCTGTGTGGTCTCAGGCAAAGCCGGAGATTGACTGAGCTGCTGATTTATTGCGTGGGATCGGTATGCATGCAGATGTGCAAGCAGTACCGTGTGAACGAATGCGGAAAACCCATATTTTCTTATTGCCATCTTCATCTTTGGCTGATCTCATCTTAGAGCAGCGAAAATCACATTGATTTATTGCTCGAGTCTTGAGACTAACCGATTTTATGGTGTGGGAGGATGTCTTGAGAGCTGTTCTCTGGTTGGTTGGGCCTCATTTTATTTCGGGGGTGGTGTGCAGCCAATAAGATGCAACCCAACTCTCCCAGCCAGGTCAGTTTGAGAAGAAGGCGGTTTCCAGTTTGGAAAGATCGGTGAATAGCGAAAGTTCATAGAATCGGAGTGAAGCATCAAGAAGAAGAAGAAGAAGAAGAAGAAGAATTTACGAAACTAAACGCGTGGAAGAAAAAAAAAAAAAATAAGTTATGTTGTTGGTATTGGATACGCAAATTTTAACGGATTCTAATATAAGAATGTGTGTTAAATCCAGATAAATCCAACTCACGGAAGAGTTGCACAGCGGGCAGCGCAACTGCGGCGAAGGGCCGAGTTGAGGGCGCGATTCCTTCAGAACGCGCAGGTGGTGCTGCGTTTTTTGCGCGACAGTCATGTGGATGAGAACTTCATCAATGAAACCGCGAGCGTGCACTACGAAATGATAGAAAACATCACGCGGCAGTATCAAATTAATGATCATTGGGCGATGCGTGCGGCCACTACTGAAAATGCCACAGCATCGCTCATTCAATGCTTGGATATTTCGTCTTCCGTGCGGGAAGATGCGGCGGGTTCGGATACAGAGACGATCCAAATAAATATGGAAAGAGGCCGATCGCCATCACCCAGTCCGGCCTCATCGGTGTATTCACGATCGAGTCCGAGCTCACCGTCATCGTCGTCGAGGTCATCATCCCCCGACATACCGCCACCGCAACCGATGATGATTCCGCTCGAACGGCAATATCCCCTAGTTTAAGTTTGTGTTAAGAAAATTTTCTACTTTAGAATAGGTTAGACTTATGAAATATAGCTTAAGTTAGTTTTTAAGAAATTTTTGTAAATATATAGCTTAAGTTAGTTTTAAGAAAAAATTTTTTTACTTTAGAATATGTTAGACTTAAGAAATATAGTTTAGGCTAGTTTTAAGAAAATTGTCACTTTAGAATAGGTTAGACTTAAGAAATACCAAATAAAAAACATATATTATCGGA
Source organism: Tenthredo scrophulariae (assembly GCA_963978835.1). NCBI lineage: Eukaryota > Metazoa > Arthropoda > Insecta > Hymenoptera > Tenthredinidae > Tenthredo > Tenthredo scrophulariae. Next base: position 12,465,233 of record OZ022232.1, read on the forward strand.
TGATCCGCGTCACTGCTTGCATATAACATACCCTGCCACTCTTTGAGCATTTCAGCTAGTATAATTCGCATACAGAGAGATTATGGCTATGGTTTCCACTCAGTCAAAGCCAACTCGACACACTCGAGGTTTTTCGTCTGTTTATTGCAGGCCGACCATCTGCATTTTTTCTCTGGTTGAATAGATTTGCTTTTGGAAGACATCGATTCGAAAAAAAAAAGAAAAGAGGATGGCCAGCCTGCAATAAACAGACGAAAAATCTGGAGTGTGCCGAGTTGGCTTTGACTGAGTGTAAACCATAGCCATAATCTCTCTGTATATATGTAAGCTAGGAATTAGATATTTCAGAGCGGCCATCATGGATCGATTGTCGGTAGATCGGTAATCGTTACCATGATGCGAAGGCGAATCGGTAGTGGCGCCACCGCGAGACGAAAAAAAAAATTGCAGCCATCCGATTGTCGGTAACAGAAGATCGACAATCTTAGATTCAGAATCGTTACCATCGGACTACCGATAACGGAAGTGGTGCCATCACACGGTGAAAAATTGCAATCGCGAAACGGAAAAAATTTCAGCCATCCGATTGTCGGTAACAGAAGATCGGCAATCTTTGATTCAGAATCGTTACCGTCGGACTACCGATAACGAAAGTGGCGCCATCGCCCAGTTGCAAATTGCAACCATTCGATTGCCGGTAACGGAACATCGCCAATCCATGATTCACGTTACCATGATTCAAGATCAGTACCATCAGACTATCGGTAACCTAAAGATCGGCCATCGTTACCATGATCCAAGAAACGGATCGGTAGTGGCGCCATCGCATGGCGGAAAATCGCAACCATTCGATTGTCGGTAACATAAGATCGGCAATCCAAAATCGTTACCATCAGACTATCGGTAACAAAGATCGGTAATCGTTACCATCCGATCGTCGATAACTTATCGGCGCGGTCGGTAACTTACCTACTGCCTGATGGCCGGTAAAGAAGGCTGGATCCAGAACTCTCATATATACACTACTTATACTCATTGCTTATCATTTTCAGGGATTACCTCTGATTTACAAGTCATTAAGAATGATTTAAAAGCGTTGAGCGACAGAGTAGAATTTTTAATAAAAAAATTCGAGCAACATATCGTTGAAAAAGTCGTCGCGGGAAAAGAGAAAAATACAGGAGTACTTCCTCACTGGACTGAGAGAAATAGAGTCACATGGCCCCTCCGGACTTAAGCTGAATTGGACCGTCTAAATAATTTACTCGCGGACGAAGAAATCCGCAAAGATTTTGTACAATCTCCTTTTCGTTAAAATTATATACGTATATGAGATGTATCAGGTTTTTTGACGTGTAATTTTTTTTAATTTTGTCAGATGGGTTCAATTGAGTTTATGATAGATGCAAGCACAGTGATAGCGAAGAATGTACTTGCTGTAATGCAGAAATTTCTGCATAAGGATCTAGTAACCAAATTAACGTGTGTAAAACCGACAGAAAATAAATTTATTCTCACGCCTTCAGCTTTTTATGATTGCATTGAAAGTAAGTTCGGAATTTTATACTATAAATTTTATACCTATCTTATACCTAATGATTTATTAATAATTCCAGAGGTATTTTTATTGAAAAGCAGAAGTCGGGAAATAAAAGATCAATTTTCGGATAAGGGATTATAAAAAATAATAGGGTCCGTACTTAGCAATTCACGAGATTGGGATAAAGGACGAGCTCACGTTAAAAAAGGATTGAAACGTGTCGAAAAATACCATGATCAAGAAAACCAACAAATACAGGACAGGAGTGAAAATTCTGACGAAATCGGTGTTGAAGAAACCGAAGAAAATGATGGTTAATTCTAAGTAAATAATTTAGAGAACAGTCAGAGGTTACAATTCAAAAATTTATATTCGTTATATCATTAGGTTTATTTTCATCTGTTATGAATATGATTTATTGCAATTATCGAATTTGTTATTAGCTATGAGCAAGTACAGTTTTGAAACTCGAAGTGAGACGCTCGAGTGTTTTTAGGCAGATCTTGGAAATTTTCATCTTTATAATTGTTAAATTTTCCAACAGTTTATATCTCTGTGTATTCTCGAAATTATTAATGCTTAGTATGTTGAACTATAGTCAGCATTGTCTTATAGCCTTAGCCATAATATTTGAACTAAGTGAAATAATTAATAAACTGGACAGAATAATCGTAGAATAAAAAAAAAAAACCCATTATGGAGCGTAATAAATGAAGAGTGGTTATTCATTTTGTTCAATAAGAAGCCTTGACAATAACATCAAAAATATTATAAGTATGAAGTAGCTCACAATAGTAATTCCAGCTTGACTTGAATTTATCATAATAACATTTCATTCATTCAATGAAGTAATGGCATTACATATATTTGTTCAAGTTCCTCTTCATTTTTTCTCAATGGTACATGCATTCGTACCATTTTGAATTTAATCTTTTGCAACCTAAATTTTACAATAATTTTAGATGGCTTCGCTTGCAACTCCCACATATACCGTGCGATTATGTGGAAATTACAGGCTCCAAGCGCGCAGGCGCTGATTTATTCGAATATTACGAGGGACGCCAATCTCAGACGTGCCACGAATATCCCTAGAGTCCGTCTGCTATTTGTTTCCGATTGTTGTCAAATATAAATGGCGTCAGACCGTGGCAGGAATAGGTTATGTTTGTGTGAATCTAGCAGACGACAGAACTAGGGATGTTACTGAAAAGTTGGTAGAGTTGCTAGCGCGATTCTGCCGGCCAATGATATTTGAATAAATCAGCACCTGCGCGCTTGGAACCTGTAATTTCCACATAATCGCCCGGTATAAAATTGCAGAATTCGTTGGGTATTCAAAAATCGGCCGTTTCTGCATCCATTGTATTCCGGTTATTTCTATGTCAGTTTGCAATTCAGTACAGTACCCTAAATTCATTACTTCGATTATCTTGGTGTCAGTTAACACGTTGACTGAATATTATAAAGACAGCTCCCCTTATGGACCTTTGTGAGCCGACTAAAATTCGCAGCGAGCTAGCGCCCCCTCAGTAATTCTAGCGGCATAATCAGGAAGCGAGTAAAAAATACTGAAACGCGCTGGATCCGTGTTGCAATTACCGACTGGAATAAACCGTTTTCGTGATGATATGTCAGAGCGGTTAGAGTAGATAGTTATAGGAATCGCAAATATCCCCGACCCCACGCGCGTGTTTTTACCGGTTCCGTCGCATTGTAGCTCACAGAAATTAAGTAAATAAAATAAAGATGATTGCTAGTGACTTAATTTTAATTGATAAATAATGCGAACTGGAAACACGTTTTCACGCAATCCCGTGCCTTCCTACGTAGACATTATGGTAATACGACGAATTGGCTCCAAAAGGAGTCACTGAGGCGTAAGTATACATTAAATCGAATTCGTTAAACTTCGCGGCAATTGAATAAGGTGATAAGAAGAAATGCTTTAGTTTGAACAAATATGTTTTGCACTGTATAAAACATATTTGAAGCAAATGACAATCATGCAAATGACCAAAAGCACTACCAAAAGAGATATATATGGCTGTCTCTGGAATTGAGGAATTTCGATATTTTTGGCATCGCGGAAATACGCGCTCGAAACGTTCCTTTCGTTTCCGATATAACACCTGTTTTCAATTGATTACCAGAACATCGCGGATTGGAGATCAATATGGAAAGTGCTGTGAAGTTTACAGGTGCTTGTTGAGGACAACGGGAGATTATACTTGTATGCTTCACAAAGTCACATCTCACAGCTCTTGAATATTTTTTCATTGTAATTGCCCGCCGCACACTAGCGTATGCAGTTTGTGCTTCTGCATATTCGGACTTACACTGAATAATACGAGATATTATTATTCTTCGAAGTTTTCGCAATACGAATATATAGGGCAAACCACGTAAACTCTTCATTCTCCGATCCTCACCATTACCGAGTTTCTCTCTTTGTTTTTATGTTTTTATAGATTGAAAATAAAGAAACACGTCCTTTTTATCTTTCTACGTTTTACGACCCCTTCCGATTCTGCGGTTGCTTGAAATTATGCATTTCTTCGAATTATGAAAATTTCTCAATGCATTTATATATAAGTATATATGGCAAGCTCTTTCCCCTGTTATACCTAGGTATCGATAAAAAATGCAAAGTAAGAAGATAAAGTTTGAATGAAAAATTAGGCGACTCAATGTTTATTAATGATTTTTGCGGCTTAACATAATGATACAGTTTCCAAATGAGTTCGTTTGAAATTCTGCATCAACGTTATACATAATGGCTGGCCACCCGCTTTTTTATTTATTTCTGGACGAATTGATGCTTGCAGAAAGCAAAGTAGGTAAGTGAAAATAGTTCATATAATTAACGTTGTTAGCGAGTATATCGAATAGTTTTAATTAATTTTATTATGTTTAACAATTTTTAAAATATCAATAATAATGATGATAATAATAAAATGAACAACAACACGAATATAATGATGATAATGATAATAAGAAGCAAAGTAGGTAAGTGAGGATAATTCATCTAATTAACCTTGTTAGTAAATAAATCAAATGATTTTAATCAATTTTATTCATTTACGGAAACCTCTCTGTCCTGTATCTTCGAAGCTGTAATCCAAGCGCGAGAAGGCCAAGCGGTGGTAAATTAAGACATTCACAATTTTTTAACCATTCATTCGATTAAAGTCAAACTTGCCAAAAAACTTATTTTCATCTTAATAAACAACTTCCTCACTGAAAGTTGTCGGTTGGTCGAAATTTGTTCGACTCCGGATGCGCTTGAAGATATCCATAACTGATTTTTGCAATGTCTCGGAAAATGATCAATAACTTTTTTGTTAACAGTCATATCCCCCGTTTTCTTCTTCAGTCAATAGTCAAACGCTATAATACATGATATCTGAAAATTTCGTTGAAAAATTCCAAAATTTGGTTAATTTAACAGTAGTTGAAGTGAAAGACGGTGGAAATTTTTAATTTTACAACGGACACGTTTTTTGTAAATATTTTTAAAACGACGAAAGCCACAACTTTTTTTTACGTGGAAACAAAGATGCGGAATCAAATTTCCTATAGGAATGCATGCTTCAAGATTCGAAATTTGTAACTTTTTTTACAAACGGTCAGAGGCCACTTTTGCGAAGCGAAACAAATTTATATCTCTTGTCGCATTCGGCTACTCAATTGTTCATTGAAAATCGTTCATAAAATATTAACTAACAATACTTGGGTGCAAGATTGAAGGTACTTGCAATCAAGAGATCCGGAAAAGTAGTATGCAAATAAGTTATTCACAAGGCTTAAGAATGTTTACAGACTTGTCATCGGTGTGTAAACTGGAGAAACAAAAGAAATCATACCTCGCGCTATAGCTGTATTGCACGCCAGCGTAGTGGGCCAACCTAGGCTTCAGTCGCCTGCGAGATTCGAGTCAGCGAGCATTCGAGGGACATTTTGATTGTAATTGAGGAGACGGATGCAATAAGGAGATATAACTTTTTCTCGCTCCCCAGAGTTGGCCCCCGAGCAGTTAGAAAAGAAATCACGAATTACGAATTTTCAAACATGCATTCTTGTAGGAAATTTTATCCCGAATTTTTTTTCCCTTCGAAAAAAGTTGTAGCTTTTGTCGTTTTCGGGATATTACAAAAAAGGTATTTTTTCCAAGGTGAATTTTTCCCGCCTCTTTGACTTCAACTCGCTCTCGCTTACCCGATTTTTAGAATTTTTGAACGAAATTTGCAGGAATCATATATTACAGTGTTTCATGACTGATTAAAAAATAAAAAGAATAATATTGTTGTTAAAAAGAAAGTTTTTAATTTTTTTCCGAGATATTGCAAAAATCAGTTATGGATATCTTCAAGCGTTTCGGAAGTCGAACGAATTTCGAGCAACTGAAAACTTCCAGTGAGAAAGCTGCTCGATAAGGTCCAAATAGGTCTTCTGGAAAGTTTCACTTGAATCGAATGAATGGTTAAAAAATTGTTAATGTTTTGAAGCACCACCGCCTGGTTCTCTCGCGCGTAAATCGGAGCGAGAGTATAATGAGAAGCGACTCGCACTTCGCAAAAGATGAAAACTGCACAATTAAGACTCGTTAAAAACGAATTTACATAAATTAATGTTAGACAATTCATCGAATTTTCCGAATTTAGACCTTCAGAAAAGGTGGCCACGTATCTGCCCAGCACGGAGCCGCCAGGCGCCGCTGAAGATAATTCAACGCTCGTAGTTGATCATCGCGGCTTATGTTAGTTGAATCGAAGTAATATTATATTATGTGGCATGCCCGTAAACCAAGTTTTTTTAGCCTTTAGCTCGTACTGAAATCATTATTTGAGTGAAAAATGGTTTACGGGTGCGCCCCATACTTTCTTTTTTTCGGAATAGGCATGAAAAGTCACTTTGACGCCAGTTGAAATTCGTAGACGGAGAGTGAGATTACGGTGCGATCTGTTGCGCACTTCGAACCGTACATCAAAACTGCGGTACGGAGATTTTATACGGCAGTTTTGGAATGTGCACTTCGAACTGCGCAACCAGACTGCCGTATAAAGACTTTATAGTTTGTTTTACCTAAAGTTTTACCAAAATTTATGATTACCTAAATTTGCGTAGATAGAGCGATTGAAAGTAGTCAAACGTTGTTTGTGTAATTATTGAAAAAAAATGGATACTTTTTTTTATTCCATAGTAGTTGAATTTCAATCACTTCACCAGCTTGAGGAGAGTTAGATACATAATTGCTTCAAATCTAGAGTATAAACTTCAAATAAGAGCGCGTTTAAGTGAAAAAAGATGAACATTTGTTTGAAAGGCGATAAGGATGCGATCAAATTGCAGCTAAGGATGTTCGTTTGAAGAATTGAAATTAAAATTGGTTTATTTCAAAGTAGCCAGGGGCCACCTCGAAGCGCAAAAATAATTTTATACGTTCTTCTACGATCCAGAGGTCCAATTATACGACCGATTCCATTTTCACACCCCATTTCCCGTAATATGGACACCTTTTTTTTCGCTCTAGGTATACCTATGGTGATCCATGTGCTTATATTATCATAAATATTTATTTTCGAACGCAAAAATACATTTATTAATCATGACATTGAAATAATAACATTTTCTGTGCAGAAAAAAAGAAGTAGTGAAATTCCCTGTATAATAGAAAAAAGAAAATTAAATAGTAAGTTTTTATTCATATAGTTTGCTTAAATAATCTTTCATTTTTTATCAATAACTACCTCTTGATGTGTTCAATCTGTAATATAAACGATTTTTCACCGTCCTATATTCACTATGCCAGCCGGTCGGTATAACCAGATGATTTTAAAGTCGCAGATTAATGGACTACCTCATAATAATAAATAATAATAATAATCATTACTGTCGGCGCAAAAGGGCTTGGCCCCTCTGTTTGAGTGATCATAACTTCTACAAAAAGAATTGATCGAGTCAAAAAAGATCGTAAAGCGCCAAGTTTTCTGCGTCTGATGATTATTCATACATTTCTAACCAATAATCGTGAAAACCGTTATAATCTCCGAATGGTTAAAAAGCGTAGTTTTTTCGGAGTTCATTGCCGTACGTCAACTTCAACTCGTCATCTTTTGTCTAAAATAAGTGTAAGAAATCTGGAAACATTCGTAAATATTCCCTGAACATTACCGAACATGGTAGCGCTGTGCAATTTTAAGAATGTTCAAAAACCTGGACACCAGTTGCAAAAAGGTCCAATGATGCGATTTGGGGAACGGATTGGTACGCGTGAACCTGAGCTAGCTCAAAATTTTCGTTAAAATATACACTATTTAATTCCGTGATCAATTTTTGGTTCGCAATAGTGAGCTTCCAGTAAACGACGTTAACAATTTTTTAAATTTGCGAGCGTGTCCCCAGCCGCGATATTCGTCCCTACATTTACCCCCGGCCGCGCCCGGCGCAGACCATACATTGTTGCTTAAAGCTTTCATGCTGTGGAGAAAGCGTTCGGAACTTCTTGTCTCTTTATAATTATGTGAAATATTTATCAATTCCTGTATACTTCGATACTGACGCCAGGGGCTCACCGAAATTGCGTTTCACTATTAAAAAATTATAATTTACATCGATTTAATTTGATTCATTTCGATCGTAGAGTTTTGATTTTTTTTCAAATCATTATTTACGGTCGCATACACATTGTATATCAGTGGCCGCATAAGCGAGCAACACTTGAGTCGGCGGCGGGCGCGGCCAGGGGGAGATGCAGCGACGAATATCGCGGCTGGGTGACACGCGGCCGCGCAATAGGGCGAGGGGAGCAAAATGGGACCTACCGGGCAAAATGGGCACCCCCAAAGAGTTTTCGTACTTTTTCAAAATTGAAAAACATTTTGAATTTCATTAATTACATTACTATATCTTGACAACGCAGGGAGAGGTAGACAAAATGGGCAAAAAAATTAATAAAAATTAAAAAGTAAAAAAGTAAAAGTATTCGAAAGTAAAAATACGAAAACAAATTCAGAACATTTTTTAATTTTGAAAAATTTCGAAAAATGTTTAGGGTGCCCATTTTACCCGCAATTTTCGAAAATGTTTCAGGTAAGGGTGTTCAACACTCGACATCGTTCAGGCCCTCGTTTTTCGGTAAAAATTCAGAGATCCATTGATTCAAACCTCTATTTGAAGCGTTAGTTTTTTATGGTGCCCATTTTGCCCCCCTCGCCCCTGCATATAATTTTATGAAAACTTTCAGAGCTAAGTCACCTTAATTATTAATCTGCGAATTAATGTGGAAGGTCGCGAGAGTATGCAATTTGTATGTATCAGAACATTTGCCGAAAACATCACAGCTGCTACGTGCAGGTTTTCGGCATAGTCGATAGAGTGGAGAAAAAACACGTGCAGTAAAACAGTGTGTCTGATAGTATCTAAGATTCCTACTGTTATCAATCTGAATTTACCCCACGAGTCAGCTCGCAGCTGCTTGAAAGAGTAAATTTCAGTCGGTATTACAGATACCGTTTTCAACGCCAAGCCCACTTCAAGCCCACTTGGTCGGCTCACAAATTAACCCAGGGTGAACCGTCTTTAGAATATTCAGTCAACGGTTAACATGACTACATTATCAGGTTTTTTTGTAGAAATAGTAAAATTTTCGTATCTAAATTTCAATATCAGTTCACGATTGTCATCAATTTTCTTTCGTTTCAATATTATAAATGGATGGACTGACGCTCTGTGTCGCAATTACATCTCGTTCATATATACGTCTGCAAATTCGAGCTAACGGCTTATTAACCGAACGCAAAAATTTTCTAATGGATTCTGAGTGACTTTCAAATGGAAATGCAGATATATCATTCAATGTGCAATTATTTTTTCGAACATCATCAGCAAGATGCAAAAGGTAGTGTGCATTTAGTACATGAGATGTTTCACTGTAGAATTTAGGTAGACATTCAAAATAAGCTTCCAAATATGATTGAGCATGATTGTTATATTTTGGTGCGAAATCTTTCATACACAAAATTCTGAATGCAGTATGAAGGAGCAGAAAATGACTATATAGTCCAGTTCCCAATATATGCTTGTATACAATAGGTCCTCCGTATAATAACATGAAGCGATGTTCTGATGCTTTTAAATTTGGTAAGGAATTCGAGGTTTCCGTTGAAATTCACAAGGAATAGAAGACCTCAAGTAACTGATTCGATCAAATAATTGTTGGCGAAGTTGTGATTTCAGTTTCACAGGAGTTGTGTTAAATATTAAATCCATTACATAAAACCTTTTGAAGACCCTTAGATAGCCAAGGTGCATGTGGTCTAAAGAAAATGCGTATATCATATCGATGGGCTTATTTATGCGTAATAGTGGTGATTCACCCGTATGGTGTTCAGGACTTCTTTGTTCTCTGAATGACTGATCAGATCGTTCTTTACTATTAGCATCAGGATAAATAACGCGTTTATTTGGAAACCTCGCACGTTTTCCATGAACAGTACAACGTTCGCACGCTCCATAACCGCCGTGCCCTTTTATTTGTTTGAGAAACGCTCTAGCAGGAGTATCACATATAATGTGTTTTAACTTTACAGCGTATTTTTTACCATTAATGTACGTACCATTTTTCTGCAACGAATTAATTTGTGATAAAGTCTTCCGTATACTCATGTACATCACCAGGTTCTGAATTTCGATGAAATAAAGCAGCCAGAAAAGGAGAATATATATCTGGATGGAAAATCACCTTACACATTATAGGCCACATCTGTTTTGTACTGGATTTGAATGGAGACACTCCATCAACGTTAGCTTGCAACAATATGGTGTTATCTACACCTGTGTAAGGGTCGATGCATCTTAGTAGATTTTTTTCTATTCCGAGATAAACATATTCGCCATGTTTATCATCAGCTCCCTTCATTGCTTGTAGATTATAATCAGCTTGTGAGGTATGTAGGAACGTTTTCCCAGTCTTCGGCAAGTTGGGTAAAAGTCTTTTACGTAAAATTTGTAGAAGAGCATCCACATGTGCTAATGGTACATTATACTTGACAACCCAATTTCTCAATTCTTCGATTCCAGGATCAATCTCATCATTGTCGCGAATTGCAAAATCTTCATTATGATCGGAACTATAGCTATTGCTGTCGCTATCTTCATTTTCGGACTGATCATCACTCGAATCGCACTCTTCATCATCTCGGTGATCTTCGGTGACATCATTATTGAATGTAGGGTAACTAAATTTTCTTGAGTCACTTTTTATGCCTGAAGAAGTACTAGATTCAGCATCATCAGCATCACCTATTTCATATCAATTTAGTAACTTTTTGGTACGTTAAGAATAACTAATGCAAGAGCGTAATATCATTCTAATGAATTGAGTTTGATTTTTCATTATGTAATTTTGAAAGAGATGTACAGAAATTATAGAAACACTGACATTATAAAAATTAATTTTACACTTAGTTTAGATGAATATATAGAAAATGTCGAATAACATTGGGGGGGGGGGGGGGGGGGCTACCAGATTATTACCGGCCTGCCTATTTCCTCGAATTTCTCCGAAACAGCGCAATCAATCGAATTGTCCTTTTGGCAGCCGATGTTTGACGAGTAATACATTCGAACTGGTACGTTTGATTGAATGAAATTGGAATTTTTCCTTTTCCTTTTTTAATCGATATGCGGCCATTGCCGCTCCCAGCCATTGACAATCGCTAAAATTACCACAAAATCGTAGAATACAACTAGCCGCTTCATCGTTATCGAAAACAAAGATGTTTTTGGATGATTGTCTCCGGAATTCCATACAGAATCGGACTCAGGAAGCCGGTTTTGCATTTTTGATGCGTAGGCTTTGATACAAGTCGAAATGCATGGCATGCCCACACTTTTCGATCATAGAAAACAAATCCCTATTCCATTCGATCAAACGTACCAGTTCGAACTCATTACTCGTCAAACATCGGCTGCCAAAAGGACAATTCGATTGATTGCCCTGTTTCGGAAAAATTCAAGAAAATAGGCAGGCCGGAAAAAATCTGGTAGACCCTTCCCTTAATATGAATGAAATGTACATTTTGGGATTAAATATAAGAGAAATGATTTCAAATAAAAATAGTATACGTACAGACAATATTTCGAAGTGATGAATTATCTGCCGATAATAACGATTCAATATACCGATGTCTTCTGACGCGTTCGCGTATTTTTTCTCTTTTTCCCATATTTTTTTACTCACGTGTCCTGATAGAAAATAATCAATAACATAACCGAACCATATTATTTGCATTCGGGTGCAGCTGGCCAATGGCAATAGAATTTGCCATATATTGACATAACCTCACTTTGTTATCTGTGTTTGATGCGGACTATCCAGAGGCTAGACAGCCGCTGGATAAGATTTCCCAACTAAATAGCGCCACCTGTATCCCATAATTGCTAGTCAATCGCTGTCTAGTGGCTGGATAAGGTTTCGCTTTGGTAACGACTATTCAGAGGCTAGACAGCCACTGGATAGCATTTACCAACTAAACTGCGCCACCTGTGTCCCATAATTACTAGCCAGTCACTGCCTAGTGGCTGGATAAGGTTTCGCTTTGGACCCCCATATAGTTAGCCCCTTGTCCACCCCGATTGGATTGATTTTTTTTAAATCGATTGTCGGTGGTTTGTTGGTGATTGATAGATTAATCCGGACGTTTTTCGGTAATTAGTTTATTTATAAATTAATTGATAAAATTTCCTATGGAATTTTTTTTTTCTCCGCCCCTCGATGAATATGCATTTCAACCATTTTAATGCAAATCGATGTGGAATCGTTTGTCGGTGATTGATGCTCCATTATTTGTAAAGTAATGTCCATATTTTCCTTGTAAATGCAAGAAAAGAATCCCGCCAAGAATTTTTCCGATAGCTACCATCGCTTTATGGGAACGACAGTCTTGCTTGCCTGCAACGGGGCTATCTATAAATTAATTAATATTATAAGTACTACTAAACAGGGTGTAACAATTAGGTACTACTAAACTAGGTATAACAATTACCTATTGAAATTTATGTTTATAATTCGGCAGTACTGTTACCTCCTGAATAAATGTTATTTAGGAGATGCGAATCGCTAGTTAAATTCTATGATGTTCAGATCTGGAGATGGTAGATTTCTATGTTTCTTACCGAGTCTTGGATAACTAGTTCTTCGGGACGTCGTTTAACTCGTACCTGTTAAGGTAATGGGTTTTTATCAGCCACCACTATGCGTGGGTGGAATAAATGTTTGAAGATTTCACTTTGATTATAACAATATTTATTCAACAATTTATATTCACAATCTGCTCAACAATTTGGTTGTTAATCTTCACGTAAGTGTAGATTAACTAGAGTTTGTAGTTTCTATTATCCGTTTAGTAATTCACTTTATTATTTAAGTGTTTCACCAAACACTTTGAATTGATAATTCTAAGTTGTATGATTCTATGAGTTCGATCTTTACTATTTGAGGTTTCGTGACTAACTGACTATTGTAACAGAACAACTGACTAATGTAATAGAAACAGGATCTCTACTCGCGGGTACGCGAACGAGAGGTTCTGAAAAACTCGCGGGAATGCGGATTTTTTCTTATTCGTAAAAAACTCGTTAAAGCAAAGCGGGACAAAATATTTTTGGCTTAAAAATCATTTGCGCGAGACGATTCGGTCAGAGGCCCAAGCGTCGAGGAGATGAGAAGGGATGCTGTAAGCGACTATGATCTGTCTTCTTTTAAACAAAACTGTCTCTGTTTTTTAGGTTTTTCGCTTTCGGTCGTAAAATTCTGGAGGATCTGGAATATTCATGTTTCCTCAAGAAGGATATTTTCTTACGTTTCAAAGTTTAGTTAAAGTTTAGGCTTTCAAATTTATAGTGTTTACAAAAGTTTCCAAGCGTATTTGATTTATGAGAAAATGAGATGAAATTGTCTATATTGGTTGAGATTGTTTCTTTAAAGAGTATTGACGTATATCTACGAGTAAAATAATATAAAAGAATTAAAGAAAAAATTATTAATGGAATTGCATCGATAGGGGTATTATTCAAACTCTGATGGTAATTGCACGTCGGTATTCTCAAACCTTCGATAATAACTGAGGTAACTGTTGTACTTTGTGACGTTGCATTTTGCAATCGTCACAGTCGGAACACTTAGGACGGTGACAACGTGAGGACGAACAACTCCAGAAAGTAGCCAGGTCTCAGGTTTTGATTTAGTTTGCTTATTAATTATACTATTTGCTATATTTTGCTTTTATTTCACGAAATATGTAAAAACATCGACGGTCGGGGAGACTACGCCAGGACGTCGAGGGACAACATCGACGTCTGAGACGAAGTCCTTCCCGAACTACTAGTTGCCGTCTTCATCTACCAATCTCATGGTCGTGGATGCCGGAGGAGCGGTCGAATAAGGGTGACTCACTGAGCCATTTCTCCCGTTCCTGCAGACTTCTCAGCCTGGTGCTGGACCACATCCCGTCAACTCTTTCCGGACGTCTCGGCAGTGGTCGAATAGAGCAGGGCGAAAACACAAAAGTAACCCAACCAACGCTTCCCGTTGCCGAAGACTTATCGACCTGGAGTCGAGCTGGACCAAATCATCGACTTTCTCGACATCGTCCCGCTATCGTGGTTACCCAAGAAAGGTCCCGATAGTAGAACTGCAACCATGTGATGCAGGCCTGTCTGTAAGCTTTCCACATCGCCAATGGGGAAGTCTGGATGCAGATCCGGGTATAGGGGCATCAGAACTTCCACCAGATCCTCTGACTGGTCAGTTTTTCTTGTTAAAGCGCAGTCAGGGTGCACTTCGTCCCGACGATGATCCCGAGGAGTCCCGAGACGAGAGACCAGAGATACGCAAAGAAGACAGGAGGAGAAATACTGTCGAATCCCGCTGTACCGCATTTAAAAACATCCCGCCGTACCGCCATGCCGATTCCAGGCTTGGACAAATATTCAAAATCAGGCAGAATTGGACAACGCGTTCCCGAAAGTACGTCGAACAGTACTCGGCACCTGATTCGTCGCCGAAACTACCGTCGACGAGCGGCTCGACGGCAAGTAATTCCCGAAGCTATAAAATGTAGGACAACGCAGGATTCGGCCTACTTCTACGCTCGTCCGTCCTCACGGCAAGAACAACTGTGTCCCGATAATCCCGAGTATCCCGAGTATTTTGCTATTTCAGTTTATATATTAGTTTCTTTCTTCTTTGTTCTGTTAGTTTAAACTCATCTTCTAGTACAGTATTCAGAGTCAGTTTGTATAAGAACACTACGTGTTTTTTAGTTATTATTTCCCGAAAGGGGAAGTTATATTTCACCGATAAGGTAAGACCTATTTTCTGTAAAACCATGAGTTCTCTTACGAATCCCGTTTAGTTTTTGTCTATTATATTTGGTATATTGTATTTTGGTGCGGTATACAGGGTGACCCAGAATTCGCGACGAGGAATTTACAGGGTAAATCTTGATCAAATACGGGATCGAAACTTCCTTAGCCGTTTTTTCCGCAAATGCTTAGATTTCTGGTTATAATTATTTAAAGCCCAGCCAATGACGCGCGACTTAAGAACGGACGCTTGTCGGTGTGCTTGCCGCTCGGTTGTGTGCGTGTCTCCCACCCTTCACTCGACGCTACTCTTGCCACGGAAGTATTGGCCCGCTCACTTCGAGCCGGTATGACTCTCAAAACAAATGACGTAAGTATTTCAAACTACCACCTTCGGAAAGGCCGAAATATTCCGCGCCACACATATAAACCTAATTAGCGGTTAATTAAAGATTAGCTCTATTTTCATAATTTTTAAAAAATGAACTGGATTGAATTTGACATCCGACCTGTAAGTTAAGGATATCAAGTCCTATCTTCGTCCTAACTATTATGTTCGTGTAAATTCTATTCAACTGTGTTAATTCTCTCTGTTAATACAGAGAAGCGTATCAATGAATAAGCGTTCAAAATTGTCATAAAATACTTTTTATTAGAATAAACTACCGTTATATCAAAAATTATAGTCTATGTTGGAACTGCCTTCCATTGACTTCCACGCAAGCTTCTGCCCGGTGTATGATATTCCGCTGCACGCGGCGAAGCAGTGCACCGTCAATGGATGCAATCGCTGCGTGGAGTCGTGCGACGACTTCTTCTGGCGTTTGCGGTTCGGTGGCATACACCATCTCCTTCACGTGGCCCCACAGAAAGAAGTCTACCGGGGTCAAATCCGGCGACCTGTTTCCGAACGTATTTCGTTAATTAGACGATACAAACTGGCTCCAATGGATATTTGGTATATCACGCTAGTTAACTATTTTTTACGCATTAAAATCTTAGATATATTACCTGGCTGGCCACCTCACCGGACCACGGTAGCCAATCCAGCGTTCTTGAAAATTTTGATTCAGGTATTGAGTAATGATTCTATGGTTGTGCGCTGGTGCCCCATCGTGTTGAAACCACATCCCATTCCTAACATCCAGCGGCACATCCTCTAAAACTCCTGGCAACACCTCTTCAAGAAATATTCGGTAGTTTTCTCCCTATTTGATTAAAGTATTGTAAATCTAATCGTCCGGTAAAAATAATTATTATTATCGGTTGAACGTGAGATTTGATTTATAATAATAGGATCTGTTGCATTAATCTCACTTACTCTCAAATAATGTTCGAATATACACGGGCCAATTATCTGCTCGCCGCGTATTCCCGCCCAGATATTTATCTTCCAACGGTTCTGGTATCCGCGATCCCTGGTCATAAATGGATTTTCTTCCGAATAATAATGGGAATTATGCTGGTTAAACATCCCTTCACGTGTAAATAATGATTCGTCTGTCCAAAGTATATTTTTTAAGAAATTCTCATCAGCTTCATTTTGTCGCAAGAGCCACTCGCAAAATTCGACTCGTCTTGGGTAGTCTTCTTCATTCAATTTTTGGACTAGCGTCAAATGAAATGGTCTTACATTTTCAGCTTTCAACACCCGCTGTACCGACGTACGTCCTAGGTGCAGCGCACGTGCAATCTGACGAGTACTTATCGTTGGATCATCGGCGGTCATGTTTAATATATTCTCTTCGTTATTTACTGTTCTTACATATCGATCGCGTCCTGCATTGATCCTTTCTGGAGGTGTCACCTTCCCAGTTTCGCGCAATCGTTGATTCAGACGTGTGAATACTTTATCACCAGGATGCCTCCGTTGTGGATATCGTTCGGCATACCGAATCGCGGCGTGATTAGAAACTTCACCGCACTCTACGAAAATTTTGTACATGTCGCAATATTCATGTATTTCAAAGGACATTTTATTCAAAAAGCTACAACCAAATATTAAGTTAAATGCGACTAACCACGAAAAACGATATGTGATATTATGAATACCTAAACTTGATCTTTGTTCTCAGTGAAAGAGATTATGATTCGTTGAAATCCATTTGTTATAATATTTGAACATTTTTAAACGAATGAACATCTATCATTCTTGTTGCTTTGATTTTCTTTCTCGCATGTCACATATCGTTTTTCGTGGTTAGTCGCATTTAACTTAATATTTGGTTGTAGCTTTTTGAATAAAATGTCCTTTGAAATACATGAATATTGCGACATGTACAAAATTTTCGTAGAGTGCGGTGAAGTTTCTAATCACGCCGCGATTCGGTATGCCGAACGATATCCACAACGGAGGCATCCTGGTGATAAAGTATTCACACGTCTGAATCAACGATTGCGCGAAACTGGGAAGGTGACACCTCCAGAAAGGATCAATGCAGGACGCGATCGATATGTAAGAACAGTAAATAACGAAGAGAATATATTAAACATGACCGCCGATGATCCAACGATAAGTACTCGTCAGATTGCACGTGCGCTGCACCTAGGACGTACGTCGGTACAGCGGGTGTTGAAAGCTGAAAATGTAAGACCATTTCATTTGACGCTAGTCCAAAAATTGAATGAAGAAGACTACCCAAGACGAGTCGAATTTTGCGAGTGGCTCTTGCGACAAAATGAAGCTGATGAGAATTTCTTAAAAAATATACTTTGGACAGACGAATCATTATTTACACGTGAAGGGATGTTTAACCAGCATAATTCCCATTATTATTCGGAAGAAAATCCATTTATGACCAGGGATCGCGGATACCAGAACCGTTGGAAGATAAATATCTGGGCGGGAATACGCGGCGAGCAGATAATTGGCCCGTGTATATTCGAACATTATTTGAGAGTAAGTGAGATTAATGCAACAGATCCTATTATTATAAATCAAATCTCACGTTCAACCGATAATAATAATTATTTTTACCGGACGATTAGATTTACAATACTTTAATCAAATAGGGAGAAAACTACCGAATATTTCTTGAAGAGGTGTTGCCAGGAGTTTTAGAGGATGTGCCGCTGGATGTTAGGAATGGGATGTGGTTTCAACACGATGGGGCACCAGCGCACAACCATAGAATCATTACTCAATACCTGAATCAAAATTTTCAAGAACGCTGGATTGGCTACCGTGGTCCGGTGAGGTGGCCAGCCAGGTAATATATCTAAGATTTTAATGCGTAAAAAATAGTTAACTAGCGTGATATACCAAATATCCATTGGAGCCAGTTTGTATCGTCTAATTAACGAAATACGTTCGGAAACAGGTCGCCGGATTTGACCCCGGTAGACTTCTTTCTGTGGGGCCACGTGAAGGAGATGGTGTATGCCACCGAACCGCAAACGCCAGAAGAAGTCGTCGCACGACTCCACGCAGCGATTGCATCCATTGACGGTGCACTGCTTCGCCGCGTGCAGCGGAATATCATACACCGGGCAGAAGCTTGCGTGGAAGTCAATGGAAGGCAGTTCCAACATAGACTATAATTTTTGATATAACGGTAGTTTATTCTAATAAAAAGTATTTTATGACAATTTTGAACGCTTATTCATTGATACGCTTCTCTGTATTAACAGAGAGAATTAACACAGTTGAATAGAATTTACACGAACATAATAGTTAGGACGAAGATAGGACTTGATATCCTTAACTTACAGGTCGGATGTCAAATTCAATCCAGTTCATTTTTTAAAAATTATGAAAATAGAGCTAATCTTTAATTAACCGCTAATTAGGTTTATATGTGTGGCGCGGAATATTTCGGCCTTTCCGAAGGTGGTAGTTTGAAATACTTACGTCATTTGTTTTGAGAGTCATACCGGCTCGAAGTGAGCGGGCCAATACTTCCGTGGCAAGAGTAGCGTCGAGTGAAGGGTGGGAGACACGCACACAACCGAGCGGCAAGCACACCGACAAGCGTCCGTTCTTAAGTCGCGCGTCATTGGCTGGGCTTTAAATAATTATAACCAGAAATCTAAGCATTTGCGGAAAAAACGGCTAAGGAAGTTTCGATCCCGTATTTGATCAAGATTTACCCTGTAAATTCCTCGTCGCGAATTCTGGGTCACCCTGTAGACCACTTTACCGGCACGTAAGTCACCGACTTCGTCCCGATTATTTTATAGTATATTTTTGGATAATTAAAAACGGATTCCCGAGTTAACTCGTGCTTAGCATCTATTTTGTGGCTTTATTCCTTATTGCTTGCTTTCTTAATCTCACGCTGCTTAACGCATGTTGTAGAGTTTAGCTGCTTCTCTTATCTTTGATTTTGTATAGTAGGATAGCAATCGACCTGTAAATCATATTTTCTGGAGATAGCGAGTGTAGAAGCAAGCATATTATTTAATTTATAGTTTTCTAGTTATTAAGTTATTGATTTATTTTGCATGATTATTCGGATTATCGTCTGATAGTTGTTCCGTTCAACGTAAGATTGAACTAGTATTATATCGAGCCGCACTGCTTTGATCTTTATTATTATTCTGTAATATTTTCTGTGAATATTCTTCCCGATTTAATTCCGATAATATCTGAGACATGACGATAACTTGGCAATATTGTATTTCTATCCCGTAAATTACGGATATCTCGACATTCTAATCCCGATGAATCAATAAATTGATCAGATAAAGGAGTATAATAATTCTTGTTTGATTTAGCGTCCCCGCCCCTCTACCATTATTCGTAATAAAATATATTCTGAGCTAGTTGGCAATTTCCGCCGTCACATCTATTGAGCATTTATTATATTTCAAGTGACGTTTTCGCGTCTGGCGCCCAACCTTAGTTTTGTCTTATTTTATTGACCACATTCAGTGACGCCGAAGTGCACGGCTACGGGGTCAGCCTTGCCCCTCCAAAGTCGACGTTGCAACTTATAAATTGAATATTCGGCTTCCAGCCTAGGACGTAACCGTAACCGTAACCGTAACAGGGTTAAAAGTTGGTTACAAGCACAAAATATAGTCGGGTAACAGAGAAATGAGCACTAATTTTTCATGAATTCAGAATTCATTTATTGTTTGTATGCCAGCTCACTAGATAATTTACGAATAATAACTTGTTTGCTCACAGTATTGACATTGCCACTGTAAAACAATGAAACATTTTATGTATGATTTGCCAGATTGGAACGTTTAACCCTAAAAGTAGATTAACTTAATAAAACAATAAACACTTCATTCAGTCAAGTGATGTTAGTGATGATGCTACAAAAAAAAAATATAGTATGTGTATATATTTATGAAATAGTTGGTGTATGATTCGCCGCATGGGCATGCTGAAAATCTAGTGATAATACTATTCTTTTCTTCATTCTAATGAACCAATTACGGTTTTTCTGCAATTGTTTCAATGTGCACGTTTTCATTATTGTTATCCACTGAAACATTTGTGACGAAGGGATCTACGAAGGCCACTTCGTCAATATCTCCACTTATATTTATTACGTTACTTCCGTCATCTTTCTCTTGATTTAGCCCCTCTTCCGCGCTCTCTTTACTTGAGTCATTCACTGATTTTTTCAGTTTTATTTTTTTACATGGTTTTCGCGCTGGAACAGAAATAGCATTACCAGTTTTATATAGTGTGAAACAGCCCATTACTTTATCCAAGTCATAGCTAAAATTTATCTCTACTCATCTTGCGAAAGATAGAGAAATTTAATTATCATCAACCATTGGCATATTAAATTACAGTTGAAATATATACCAATGGTATATGACTTAAAACCAAAAACACAGATAATACCTTCTTTCAGATCAGCAATTTTCTTGCTGATCCAGGTGCGTACAGAATCGGCCTCTGCATCCGCGTCTTCTTCTCGCAAGTGCATTTCATGAACGAGATAATGGCGTACGAATTCTAAATCAACAGGAAATAATTATCAGCTGTTACAGTATTTTCTTGCTTATGTATACAGAGAAAATTTCTTCATAATTCTTTTTCTTGTACTTGAAAATCGATAGATAATACCGAATACTGGGGTATGGCTGACATACAGCGATTGGGCCTTTTTTGTTTCAATTCATTTTGAAATGCTGCGTAGAATAACATCAAAAAACACAAACACATTGCGCTATAGACTTTTTACATCAAAACAGTTTTCACCTTTGATTACCATAACCTTCACAGGGTCTAGTTGTGCCAATTCTGATGTCTTGTTCTGTTTCCTGTTAGACGATTTACCGGTTATAGTACTCTTACACAAGGTATTGTCATCGAAAAGGGCGCTTGTTAAATTACGCGTCAGTACCGATGCAGACTTCACATTTGCCGTAACGAATGCATATGTTGACACTGCCATCCAAATATCCCTTCCTATATGTATCTAATTAAAACCAAGAGAATTCTCAACGTGATTTTCAGTTTATAATACAGATGTGCAAATTCCTTGTTACTTACTTCTTTTCCATCATCACTCAAGTAACCGATTTCGAATGTAGTATTCTGTCTGCCACAGTTCAACGATTCTTTTCGTTTAGTTTTTATAGCATTGATTATACCTGTGAACTCAAAAAGATTTTTTATTATCATTAATTTTAATATACATAATGTTTGCAGAAGAAGGAAAGTAAATTCATCGTTCACAAAGACATTTATATGGACTACAAAACAATGGATATTGATTGAATATGAATTTCTACGAAAATTAAAGAAAAAAGAACTTTGAAGGTTCGAGTGAAGACCCCTGTAAAATTTCAATAAAAATTATCATTCATCCTTCAAATTACTGGAAAAAAATTCTGAAATCATTCCTGTCAATGAAAGGGAGATTATGTTGGTACGTCAATATCGAAAAAAAGGTGCATCTATAGAGAAGCGTTCGCACGAAATTTCCTGTGTATCAGTGCAACGGTTCCTTGCACATACTATTGATGTATTTTACAAGCATACTCACATTCCATTTTTTCCCAATTTGAGAGAGAACTTTCGTGCCATGACCGATTTAGCGATTGTACTTCTTTTAACTCAGCATCCGTATTTTTCAATTCATTTTGTAGCCTATCATTTTGTTTTCTACTAGCATCGAACTCTTCTTCAATTTTCTTAACGGCTTCCTCTTTATCGTGCAGTTGTTGTCTTAGCTGTGGTATTGTTTGATTGTTCAAATCACATTGGGTACAGCTAGTAGCGACCTGTAGACCGCACGTAATAAAAAAAAAAATTCCAAACATTACCTTACAGTACCCACATTACCTAACAAAAGTTACCTGTGCAGTATCGAAGTTATTGTTACGAATTTGGTGGTCAACCTTGCGCTGTGATTGGATGGTTTCTTCAGTCATCTTTCTTTTCACTTCTAGAAGTGACAAGCGTTTGTTCAAATTAACTTCTGTTTGTAATCGACTGCCATCTTTATCACTGTTGTGCTGTGGGGGAAAATGAAGTTTGAATTGAAAAAAAGGATTAACACTCAATAGAAATAGGTAGATTCAATATTTACAGATGGATCTGCAGTTGCTTCAATATTGTCATCACTGCATTCTGAAGGAGATTCCAAGTGTTTCAGTGGGGTGAATTTTTGCCGTTTTTTCTTTGGATTTTCCTCTAATTCCTTCTTGGAATCTAAAAACGTACGGGTTGGGTTTGTTTGAAAATGCACAAACTATCCAAATACTTTTTTTTCGTATGGATACTTACTTGCAATTGCACAAACTTCACACACTTGGGTAGTCTTATTATTGTCGAACGAAACAAGAAATAATTTACGTTTCATGCGGCTCTCATCAAAGTTGCGAATATTTGCAACCTCTGTAAACCGCATGTTGTTTGGGGGTTAAGTTGTAGAAGGCGAACGTATGCCCACATTTTTTGAAAGCTGCGTAACAGAAATTAATGTTTTAGCATCAAACACAAACGAAATCCTCACCCAAAGAGTTCCTCACCAACGTTATAACTGCTGCCACGAGGGACGATAGAACTGGGCTGTAGCGCTTTGGTTACATTCGTATCCGTCGGCTTTTCTAATGATTGGCTATGTGCATAGGGGTGGGAGAGTCACTTCATATTTTCCACTAGTCCCGGGCCGCTTTACCAAAATAACGTGCTGCGTGACAATAGAATGTCGCTGGTGAACTTTTTGATTGGTTGAGGATTGTCTAGAAGAATTCAAACTTGATGCTCGCGATCCCACCGTACGTCCGCGAACTTGCGCGAACTCTACTCATGTTCGACTCATTCAAGTGACTGGTCGGTCTCGAGACGGTGGTATAATAGTATATTATGTGGCATGCTCGTAAATCAAGTGTTTTTAGGCGAGGATGATTTGAGTACGAGCTAAAGACGAGCCGGAAGCGAGTTCTGAAATCATTATTCGAGTCAAAAACGGTTCACGGGTGCGCCGCGTACTTTATTTTTTTCGAAATAGGCATGGAAAGTCACTTGACGCCAGTTGAGATCCACTGAAGTACAGAGTGAGGTTATGGTGCGATCTGTCGCGCACTTTGAACTGCGCATCGAAACTGCGGTATAAAGACTTTATACGGCAGTTCTGAAATGAGCCGTATGAAGTGCTACTTTGTGGATCGAAAACAGGCGTCATAAAGTGACTTTTCAATGCCTATGCCGAAAAAAATACATACAATTACGCTCATTCGTTAAGTCATAAAAGGAAAGAGAGAGAGAATTACGCTCATTGAAAGTGTGAGGCCCGACTTAATAGTATATAAGTACCTCACCGTGGGGCACAAACCATGGAATGAGAAGATAGTGTATACATACATATAACCTGCGAATAGCGGACGTCGCATAGGTGAGCAACATAACCTATACTACTTTCAATATTTTATTTGCGTAAAATTACATACTTCTATACATGAACCAATTTCAGTTGAATAATTCGTAGAGCAGATATGGGTGAACCGAAACGAAAAAAATATAAGCTGTGCTTAAGACCTGAATATGAAGAAAAAATGGTCAGTCACGCAACGCATAAGAGGTGGATAACGAAAGCAAATCCTATCCTACAGAAAGTACAACTCAATGTTGCCAAAGGTATATAATAAGTATACTAGGTTCATGTTTCTTTTTTAAGATTTTGGTTGTATGTATTATGTATATCGGTAATTTTGTTATGTTCGACTAAAACATCAATAGAATTCAATAATTTATAGACGTGAAATATTCACAGATAATATTGATCCGTATGTGGAAACGAAAAATGACATAAACACAGAAGAGGCTTATGAAAGTTGGAGTCAAGAACAAGAATCAGGTGATTGCCGACTCTTCGACATAGAAGGTGAATCAACTGATGCCATGAACAATGATAACTATGCTGTATCGACTGATTCCACGAGTGCCGAAGAAGCTGAAGAGACTGATTCCTCAAGTGATGAAGAAGAAAGTACAAAAAGTATTGATATCAACATGAATTGTGATGATACACATCCCACAAGCTCTCAATGCAACGTTAGTAAAAAAGACGTCAAGAACGAAAATACTAAGAAATCAAAAAATCTTTTACATTCTGACCAACGAATAATGTTTCCAGAATCTCATATAACTGTCCAAGAAATTTTGTTGATAACAGGCTTCACATTAAAATTTGGTATTTGTAATGAAGGTCGACAGAAATTAGTGGACTTGTTTAAGTTGTGTGCTGGGCCACGTTTCAGCAACATACGCATATCAAATTATGGTTTAGACAAGGTTTGCGTAGTACCAAGCAAAAAAGTGAAGTCTCATTACTATTGTAGCCAATGCTATGAGGAAATTTATTGCTCATGGCAAGAATTTTCAACAAAAGAAACAATTACTTGCAACAAATGTAATTTGAAGACTGTTATTGATGCATCTAATGACAGATATTTTCTCACAATCGATTTAGAATATCAGTTGAGGCAGCTTATGGAAATTGAATGTGTTCGTTCAGCATTAGAACAAAAAACATGTAAAACGACTAACGAAACTTCTCTGATTACGGATATCACAGATGGGGAATTATATAGAAGAAATACTCAAGCCCCTGCTTTAAGCTTAAGTATCAATTTCAGTACTGATGGTGCCCCGACTTTTCATAAATCCAAGAGAAGTATGTGGCCGCTCCAAATAATCTTGAATGACTTACCACCCCAAATTAGATTCAAATATGTAATTATCGTAGGTGTAATGATCGTCAAGAAAGAACCGAATGCTGATTTAATGAATTAATATTTAAAAACATTTGTTCATCAAGTTCAAACATTACACACTACTGGTTTCAAGTTTGACCTCAAACGTGATGGAATCGAGGAACTTATTAGAGTATCAGCTCTATGTTGTTCTGTAGATTCAGTTGCCCGTGCTCAATGTCAAAATAGAGTCCAACATAATGGATATTATTCATGTAGCTACTGCTATATCCACGGAAAATATATCAAAGCCATGTGTTTTCCATTTGGTATGGTTGACGATGAAAAAAGAACACATGAATCACACGTGGCAGACATGCTTAATGTCTCAAACAGTGTGTCAAAGCTGAAGTGTCGTGGAGTAAAAGGCTTTTCAATCTTGTGTGATTTACCAGATTTCGACATGATCTGGGGTTTCCCTTACGACACTTTGCATACAGCAGATTTAGGTGTAGTTCGTT
The DNA here is from genome assembly GCA_963978835.1 of Tenthredo scrophulariae. Lineage (NCBI taxonomy): Eukaryota > Metazoa > Arthropoda > Insecta > Hymenoptera > Tenthredinidae > Tenthredo > Tenthredo scrophulariae. Next base: position 12,490,769 of record OZ022232.1, read on the forward strand.
TACTATGGGAATTAATATTGAAAAGGTTGAGTAACTCTCAGAAGAAACGAATTAATGAACTATTAATGAATATAAAACCTCCCCATGATGTAGGTACGCTGCCAAAAGATATATGGGACTGCAATAATTATAAAGCAAAGAACTGGCGGTCACTATTACTGTACTACAGTATTCCTGTTTGTATTGGCATTTTCTCTACTGAAATATTAAATCATTACATTTTATTAGTCAAAAGTTTTTACACTTTATCCCAAACAGAAATTTCAGATTCAGAATTGAATGACTGCGAAGTTATGTTGATGACATTTGTTGCTAGATTTCAAATATTATATGGTGAGGAGGCAATGAGGTTTAATGTGCACATGCTACTTCATGTTGTCGATTCAGTAAAAAAATCGGGACCTTTGTGGGCAACTTCTACTTACCCTTATGAAGGCAATATTCATTTTATCAAACAACTTATAAATGGTTCTAAAGGTGTCGATCAGCAAATAGTGAAGAAATCCATGAATATACGAGCATTTGAGACAAAACTGAGTGGTAATATATCAAATTGCAGAGAAAATGTTGAGAATCATTGTGAGAATTTATTCTCGAACAAGAAGGTATGTACATCTCATGAAGTACGTAACGGTGTAATGTATTCTGATGGAGTTGAAAATGACGATAGCTTTGGATCTACCACTAATAAGTTTTTCAAAAAATGTACGTATCGGGAAACAGTTTACACGAGCGCTAAGTACAATAAGTCTCGAAATTGGAATGATGGCAACATCCAATTGAGGTGTGGAACAATTGCACAAATATTGCAAATTATATTATCCGATGGGAAATGTTATTTCGATGTTCAGTCGTACTCTACCGAACAATTGGTAATCAATAATTTTAGTATGCCACATGTTTGGCGAATTTTATCTATTGATGCCCCGCTTATAAGAGTACCTATTGAGGACGTTTCTTGTAAAATAATATATGTTTCAAACGAAACGAACAGTTACGCTTGTAAATTACCAAATAGATATTTAAGTAACTGTACATAACAATGCAAATGCCGAAGGGAATAAATTGCCGTCTTTTATATTCTAGTTTGTAGAAATAGTTGTGCGCATCTATAGTTGAGAAATAAAATATTTGACACTTGATAAAATATGTAACGTAATATTGATATTTGATACATAAACTTGTTGTAAAGTCCAACTAAAATATCTTTTTTTTTATCACCATCATTATTTTAAGCATTTCGCAATTTAGTACATTTCAGTACGACTACAGAGAGTCTTAAGCCTTTACGTACAAGTAACGATCGTTACTTTTCATCATGGAGTTTGAGTGATAAAAAATAAATGGTTATTAACGTACATATACACATTAAGATTTATCGATTTTTATAAAGTTACGATCTGGCTATGTCAAGCGACGAATCAAAACGAATTCATTCGTAAATATTTTTATCTGAGAATTGATCCGAATTGAATTTGGTTTCATTTTCATTTTCAATGGAGAATTAAATCGGATTCACCTCCATCGAGAATTGTTTCGAATTGGAGTTTCTTTGAACGGATTCGGATATACGTATTAAAACGGATAGAACTTACTACTCGAAAAGATCCGAATAAAAAACCATCGATCTGAATTCAGCAGTAGAAATTGAATCGAATAGACGAATTAATTCGAATAGAGATTTGTCATGACCTAATTTTTAAAAAGTATTAAAACGAATAGACCGAAGAGATAGTATAGATACGTGTAAGACCGTATTAATTTTTCTGCAGATAGGGTGGAATGGTTCGAATATTAACGGATTCGCGAATTGAGAAGGATTCGATCTCATAGGCACAACTTACGTTCTATACGGAAATTTACAAAAATGGGATTCGTAAGTGGAGTTGTCTATACGGTTGAATCCTTTTTCAGTTGTTGGGTCTGAAATTGAGCTGGCGCCAAGCGGGGTCCCCTTTTCCATCTAAAGTACATGGGAAAAAAAAATTTTTTTTCTTACTTTTAGAATAACTAAATGAATAAATTTTTTTTCAATTTCGTTACACACTACCTTATAGGAAATTTAATTCGCTACAAAATTGTTCCTATGCATTTTTTCTCTAAACTCAACATAAACAAAGTTACACAGCGCTGACCATTAAATGGTATGTTATAAAAAAGTGCTATTTTTCCTGCTAGATGTCATTAATTGATAAACGATAGAGAAAAGCAACTTGATCGACTGTAATATTCGATTTTTATTTTTTTTCCCCTATTCAGCGCTATGTAACTTCGTTTATGTTGAGTTTAGAGAAAAAGTGCATAGGAACAATTTTGTAGCGAATTGAATTTCCTATAAGGTAGTGTGTAACGAAATTGAAAAAAAAAATTATTCATTTAGTTATTCTAAAAGTAAGAAAAAAAAATTTTTTTTCCCATGTATTTTAGATGGAAAAGGGGACCCCGCTTGGCGCCCGCTCAATTTTAGAGATATTGGGCTCAAACTTTAGGAGAATTTTTTTTTTTTTATATTGAAGAAATTTTTTAGATATATTTAATCGAAAAAAAAAAGTTATTTCGACACAGTCTAATTTACATGCAAGCAGCAACGGTGGTAGAGCCATTGAAATGATACTTATCACATCGATCATTCCGAATGAAGTTTCAACGATATTTCAGAATACGTACTAGTTTATACACGATCTACGCTGCCACAATAATCCAATCAAGAGTTAGCGTGTATTTTCTATTCCGAAGTAAAGTATGTACTTATTCAAAATACTTCAACTTCTTTATGAATTGAATCAATCATTTAATGCTCTGCATTTGTATGATAAAAATGAAGTGCTTTATTCAGTTTGTACACGTAATTTCATATTTAATATAATTAGATCAGATTCCAAGGTTGCATTAAGTATTCCAATTCGTTTTGGTCCCTTGTTGCTTTGATATCAGCTTTTGTATCTGCAATATTCACGTGGGAAACTTTGACAATGACGAACAATCTGAAGTACGTTGCAAGCAGCTTCCTGTTGAGTCTTGAGTATACTCGGTATTTTTTTAGATTGTGGAATAGATTCAATGACTCGTAGTTCTATTCCATCAATTCTGGCATCACAGTACTATTTGAGATAAAACACTACTTTTCAAGATCTGAAAATAGAAAAAATATGTTAATTAAGTATACAGATTCAGCAAGGAAATTGACAAGTGGGACCGTCATGTAGTGGAAGGAAAAATCATCTTTTACCGTTTCGGTAAGACTGGTTGACCATCTCCTGAAATTGGTGAAAAATGTTTCACTGGCCCGGAAGTGATCGGGTTATCAATTATACTCGCCATGTGTACACACAATACATTACTAATCTACATAGTTTTAATAGATCGTTTATAAATTTGGATCAAAAAAGAGAAGCCTCAATACCTTGCCAGATGGCTGTGTGATAACCGCTATGTTTAATTCTTATACATCTATGAAAATGTCATTAAAACTATATAGATTGATACATGTACTTGAATGGGACAATTTTTCATAATTTCTGTAGACAATCAGCCATGAGCTCACAGAACCATCAATAAATGATTTATTTTTCCACTTCATGACCGTCACACCTGTGAATTTTCTCTCTAAATACAAATCCGTAGTCAAGAAACTCATTCTCTAAGTATACAGCGTGAATTTTGCAAATCCTTGAAATCAAAGGTAATATCGAGTGCTAAGAAAGCGTATGGCTTTAAGGGGTTTACCCACTTTCTCTGTCGCAAAAAAAGCCATTTTTACGAATTTTTTCTAAGGTTGATAATAAAGTTATTGACATAAAACTTGTTGGGCTTAAGGTGCTTGCCTACCCAATTCCAGCAGACCTAAAAACATTGGGAAAAAAGGTGCTATTAAATGGAATATCTCTGACTGGGCACCGAAATCAATGAAACAAAATACGTCGCGCAATTCTATGTGCGACTCCGAACACGTAGGGCCCAAAAAACGTTTTTTTTTTTACGCAAAAATAGAGAAGAAATCCATGTAAAACGGTTTTGGAACGTTTTTGAAACGTTTTACATGGATATCTTCTCTATTTTTGCGTAAAAAAAACACTTTTTGGGCCCTACGTGTTCGGAGTCGCACTTGGAAGTGCGCAACGTATTTTGTTTCATTGATTTCGGTGCCCAGGCAGAGATATTCCATTTAATAGCACCTTTTTTCCCAATGTTTTCAGGTCTGGTGGAATTGCGTAGGCAAGCACCTTAAGGTGAGTTCAGGGGTAAGTATTATATTTTTAATTTTTGCTGCGCTTGGATGTAGTTTGTTAAGGTGCTTGCCTACGCAATTTCACCAGACCTGAAAACATTTTTTGGGCCGTACGTGTTCGGAGTCGCACATAGAATTGCGTGACGTATTTTGTTTCATTGATTTCGGTGCCTCTATAGGCCGAGATATTCCGTTTAATAACACCTTTTTTCCCAATTTTTCCGGGTCTGGTAGAATTGCGTAGGCAAGCACCTTAACAAACTACATCCAAGCGCAGCAAAAATTTAAAATATAATACTTACCCCTGAATTCATGAATGTCGGTTAACGATAACGGCTCGTTGTACTCTTTCGCTGACGTTGTTACTACTTCTGATTAATTCTTCAGGTGTAACATATAGAATAACGCATATTGCCGTGACGTTCCCTGGAATGAATCAATTTGTATTAATCTCACAAGATCTTATACAAGCTTTCATCCCGTCTGATATGGAAATATCAGTACGAATAAAATAATGATTCTGTAATATAATCGGTATTCATTGAATTTATTACAAAGCGTTAGGGTAACCCTGTAAGAAAACTAGAAGTAATATCAGATGGGTTATTATTGGAAACTATAAATAGATTTGAAATAAAGGAAAAGTTTCCTAACTTTTGGAAACAATTCCGGAAGCGCCATTGCAGGCAAGCAACCATGAAACGATACTAAATGCTGTCGGAAAAATTTTTGGCGGGATTTTTTTTTCTGGAATTCACAAGGAAAATATGGACATTACTTCACAAATAATGGACCATCAATCACCGACAAACGATCTTACATCGATTTGCATTGAAATGGTTGAAATATATTTTCATGGAGGGGCTAGGGAAAAAAAATTCCCTAGGCAATTTTTTAAATTAATTTATAAATAAATTAACTACCGACAAACGTGCAGATTAGTCCATCAATCACCAGTAAACGACCGACAATCGAAAAAAAACACAGTCAATCCAATCGGGGTAGATGAGGGGCTATATATGGGGGTGTTGTAATCGCCGCCATGACAGAGCCTCGCAATCTAGCGCCATCTACCCAAAGTTTGATCGGTGAGGATCCTAATTGGCTGACATGGCTGCAAATAAAAGATTGAAAAATGATGAAACAAGGACTGATGGGAGTTTTATGTGAATGGCTGTCGGTGCTAATCCATCATAGTTTGCGCTCTCGATATAAATAATTTATATCTAATTGATTCTTACGCTTAAAGTCTCGTTGAACCTCTGAATTAAAGCTTGAGATATCAGTCACGGTTGGATCTTCACTGCGCCTTTTCACCTTCTACATCACAGAATTATCTTCAACCTACTAAAGGGAAATTCAAATCTGATCGTTAAACACACCGTACAAGGAACTGCTCCGAACGGAAAATATATCTAAATTAAAAACAAGGATTTCCCGGCGAAATTTGGAGACACATCTCAATACCCAGAGATCACCACGAGGATTCCGTCTTCCCTGGGTGGTGGGATACCCTTCAAGTAAGGCTCCATCCTCTGGTTTGTTTACATTTTATTAACATGGATGATCTGAATAACGTTAATGTTCCCAAACGGCCTCCGGATAACGAGGATGAAAGCGAACTGGACTCAGCTCCTAATCCGACTAAATTAAGAGTGGTTTACCCACTAAAGCTTAATCCTTCTCCTCCAAGTATGCTGAAAAGCCGATATAGCATCTCAGATAATGGTCCCTTTCCCATCCAAATCTACGACCGTAGAGGTCTTTGACTGGGCGGACTCCATATTATGGGTTTCGGGAGAACATTTAAAGGCCACGATGTAGGCATAGCAAAAATGGTATCCTCTGGTAAGGATGGCGTTAATATTATTTTTTCCAACTATTTGGACGCCAATAAGATGATCGAGAGTGTCATTGGGCAAGTCGACCCGAACTATTCCGCTTATATCCCGGATTTTGCTCTTTTCGAGGTAGGTCTTGTTAGAGGAGTTGACCCTTCTCTGTGTAAGGAGGCTATTTTGGAAAAATTCGTAATTATGGACGATTCCTTGGCCTCCATCCACCGCCTAGAAAGAATTACTCGTATAGAAACAAACTCGGCGGGAGAGAGGATTAAAGTCAATTCCACTAGAATTAAGGCGTATTTTAGGTGCTCCATACTTCCCAAAAAAGTCTCAATCTGGCACACTATAAAGAATGTTGCGGTATACTTTCCACCCATGAGAATGTGGCACAACTGCTGTCGCTTCGGCTACGGCGACCGACAATGTCGAGGAAAGCCTAGATGCATCCGATGCGCCGGTAATCACAAGGAGTGCGACTGTCATGTCTGGTCACCAGATGATCCAAAGTCCAAATGTTTGAACTGCGAAGGTCCACACTGGGCTATCTCCAAGGACTGCCCGATTCACCGCGCTAAAAAGAAGGCTTTGGAGGATTGTATTTCCGAGGCAAATTCCAACAACCTCCAATTTTCCATCGAAAATAAGTCCAAGGCTGAGGGGACTAATTTCCCTCCTGATGGTTCATCACAAGTAGTATTTCCGAATCAAGGTTACTCCATCAATCCGCCCAACCGTCACCCAAGCATAAATGTAGCTAGACGTACTAATTTTAGTTATAGTCAGGTCATGGGACTCCTCAGCCCTAGAGCATGTGTGCATGATCCTCCCGAGGAATCCGCTTTGATATATGTGGACTCGGAGTCTAACCCTGATCCTGATCTTTCCAACGAGAATACCGTTGTGGAAACACCCCCTCCTCAACAAGTTGTCACAACGCTCAGTATTGATGAACTGAATACAATTATGAGAACCGAAGTTGGAAAGAATGTTGCAAAAACGATTTCTTCCTCGTCTAATACCATCCAAACTCTGTTATCCCGGGAAATAAAAGATTCTGACAAGATCATTAACATTGTGAAGACTGCGGAGGAGTATTTCCAAGCAGGAAATTCGAACTTTTTAATGGCGGAAACTCTGGTAATAGCACAAAGGAATAGTAGGAGTATTCTCAGCAAATGGGCTGATTTTAATAATTTTGCTAGTAAGTTTGATATTATTTGTCTAAGCGAAACCTGGCTTAAGCCTCATCAAAAAGGGTTTTTATAAGATTTTAATACTGTTAGGACGGATAGGCCCTCTAATAACCCGGGGGGGGGGGGGGGGGGTGGTGGTATGGCCTGTTTTATTTCCAAAAGAATACAGTCCAGGAGTCTCAATGTTCAATACACAAACCCGAAAGTAGAATGGGTTATGCTGGAGGTGTCAACAGGGCGTGAAAAAATTCATATTTTCAGCCTTTACACACCCCCCCCAATGAACATCTAAACGCCACTGAATGATCCAGACTTTATTCTCTGCTAGAAACCTTTCCTAATTTGGTGGTGTGCGGAGATTTCAACGCGCACTATTCGGATTGGGAAAGCGATCTCCGAAACTATGATGGCTCAGAGAGCTTAGCTACTATTGTTCATAATTCGCACTTTTGCATCCTAAATTCAGGTGAATCTAACAGGCTCCACATAACTCATAATGTCTCAAGCTGTCCTGATATCACTCTGGCATCCCCCGATGGTTTCACGTCCATCTTTTGGACTGTTGAAGCCGACCCCATGGATAGTGATCATTATCCCATCTCCATTAAAAGAGAAGATCTTCCTCCCTACCGCATCGAAACTCGTCAGAAAGTCTCTCCCAATAGATTAGATTGGTCGGTATTCAATACGGAACTAGAACTCAGAAGTGACGCGATCGAGGTTACAGCTCACAATTATATCGAGGTGTATGAATCCTTCGTCGGACATGTTAAAGAGTCACTTCGTACAGCCGGCGCTAGATTTCCGGAAACATCAGGGGCGGTGGGGGCGGCGGGGTCTCCAGCTCCGGCAGTAGAGAGGGTCAACTATACCGTTTATGACCCCCCCTCCCCCCCCCCCCCCGGCGCCATTTTTTTTCTTTTTTTTTCTGTTATTAATATAATTCGATAGAATAATTAAGTAGAGGATCCTTGTTGATTTCAATAGTAATATGTTACTTTATTTTGATGATATGTATAGCGATAGGTGAGTCGGAGTCTAGATATTGCTATTTTGAGGATAGAATTGGAAGTGTTCGGTTATGATGGGATGTGAAGAAGGTAAGCTCGGTTTTGGGAGGGGATTTCGGATGAGTTGCACTTGGTGTGGCCGTGTGCAACTCGTACGATCCCGGTCGGAAGTTGAGGATCAGGTAATATAGGCATTAGGAAATGGTGGATCGGATGAAGTTGATGACGGAATGTCTGGGATGTAAGGAAATGGTGGATCGGGTGACTATTGGAGGTTGTGGAGTTGAGACGTAACGCCCCCCCCGTTAGAGGAAACATAGGGGTGAAACAACTATGTTTACATTTGTTTGTTGTGATTGTGCTAACAAGGTCAATATAAAGTAAATATATAATATGGTAAAAATAGCTTAAAATGGTACAACTAAATAATAATAGTAGTAATAGTAGTAATAATGATAATTGTAAGATATACTATATAGTGTACTATTATGGTATAAAGGTTCGTTATAGATACATATTATATGTTTGAACGAGGTATACATCTATGGATTATGAATTGATTTAAATTGAATTGCTTAAATTGATTAATTTATTTATAAAATATAAGCTTATTTGATACTCAGTATAATAATAATAATTCCTACTCATTCTTATCTTATACTATATTATTCAGATCAACCTATTCATTACAGCTTATCAACAATGAATTTTAATAAACCCGTTCTTTCAAACGTATAATAGGGTTGCCATGCACTGCTGTTTATAGTTCAGGCAATACCATCGGTTTACTTAGGAGTAATTTGGATTTAGTCAAAAACAGTCCGTAATCTCCTCGAGTTCCAGCGGATGGGTTTCTGTTAGTTTCATAGTTAGTGGCTGTGGTTTCGGTGGTTTTTTGTGTTCTTTGTTTCCAGTTAGTGCGGGGTTTGTTGTAGGAAGCGATGGCGGGAGTGTCTCTAAAGGGATGTTATACAGTGTGTCATGACCTATGGTACTGAGATGTGGGTGCACAATTTTGAGTCCTCTTGGCACTCCGCGAAGGGTGTGTTTAGTGTGTCTATTGCGCTTCCGTCCTTTGCACGGGCAAAGTTTAATAATTTTGAAAATCGCGCTGAACGCCGAAAATCTATACATGAGATATAGTATTCCCATCGAGCCTAATCCTATTCCGGCAAATGTGAAAGCACTTTTTAAGCTTCCTGCTTCTTGCTCATCGCGATGGTGTGCGGTTATTTCTGTCGCTTGCTTGATTATGTCTTTCAGCGCAGCACTATTGGCTTTCAGGTCATCTAGATTTAAGTGTAACGGCTTGTATGTGTGGAAAATTGGGATCGAGGACAGATTAGTCGAATCATTTTTGTTCAAATCGTCATATATTTCCGAAAGGTTTAGTGTGAACCCTGGGACGTACGCTCGATATTCTAAGGATGTGAAGGTGTTTGTTGCCGATAGTGTTACTGATTGCGAAAACGCCTTGCACTGGTTGTCAAGATGTAGAACTCCGGTTCCCTCCAGCGTAATGCGATCAGAGTCTATCTTTGTGCATGTCACGTGTAAGACCTCAGGTTTCGATAAAGAGTAAATCCATGTGTTTGGCGTTTGTAGTGTCGACCAGTATGGTCCGTCAAAGGACGTTATCCTGATGTTGCAGGTTTTTAGGTTAATAGGTGGATTATTCAAGAATAATGTGATTTCACATGTTTCGATTTTAATTTTGCGTCTTTTAAATTTTGGATTGCTCTTTTACGGATTTCGGTCAGGTTTGTCAGTAGGTCGAGGATAAACGTGTTGTATGAGTTTGTCATCGCGACGGTTGCTCTTAGGTCCGATGCTATTCGAGCTTCCTTGCCGAAGATTAGTTGATGTGGCGTGAAATTTGTAGCTTCATGTATCGCAGTGTTATAGCAAAAAATTGCGAAGCGCACGTATTTGTCCCAATCTTTACCGGTTCTTGTATAATGTTTAATATGTTCGATGAGTACAAGGTGGCTTCGCTCCAGGGAGCCGTTAGATTGTGGTCGATATGCGGTGGTTCTTACTTGTTTAATTTTAAATAATTTACAGATTTGTTTAATCGCTGTACTCATGAAATTCTGGCCTTGATCTGTTAATATTTTTCGCGGTACTCCGTAGCGTGTAATGTACTCTTTTGCGAATGCCGTGCCAATTGTCTGAGCCGTCGCGTGAGGAAGAGGTATAGCGTCTAAGAATTTTGTCAGATTGCATTGAATTGTCAATAAGTATTGATTGTTTGCTTCTGTAACGGAAAGCGGTCCCACTATATCGAGCGCAACTTTATCAAATGCGTCTGCTGGAGTATCTGTAATTATCATGGGCAGTCGTGTTTTGACTCGAACCAGTTTCTTCCTTTGGCAACTGTCACAGGACTTGATGAAACTTTGAATCTGGGTTTTCAGGTTCGGCCAGTAATATTTTTCCCTAATTCTATTGTAGATTTTAGTTACGCCTTGATGACCACCTAGCAGTGACTCATGATATTCTTTAATGATCTCCTCGCGTATTGATACGTCGGGTACGATGGTTTCATTTGCGCAAAGCGTGATTTTTATGCTCGTGTCTCCGAAAATGTAGTAAAATAGCTTCCTAACGACGCTCCATTGGAGAACTTCTAATCCCGGGTTTGTTTTGGAAAAAGAAAATGCATCAATTTTATGTGTATGTAATAGCTGTTTCAGTCTGATTAAAGTGTAATAGAAGTCCTCTAAATCGATTCTGTCTGAGTGTTGAGTTTTGACTACAAGGGTCATAATGTACTTGTTTCCGACCCTTGATAAGGCTATTCCGCGTTTCTCAAGTTTATTGATAGTGAATGTTTCTTTTCGTAACATGTCTTTGTCTATAAGTCGTTTTGTTAGTTCGTCGTTCCCCGCGCAGTCAGCTGGTACGCAGTGTACGATGTTCGTGCTTTTCATGAATATTCCGTCTCTAGATTCCGTCACGTTAGTCACTGGTGTTATGTTGTTTATGTTATCTATGAATTTATCGAAGCTAAGTTTGTTTTTGTCATCGGCAGTATCGGTATTATCTGTAATATCCGAGATCGTCGGACTCTGTAGTGGTAGTTTCATTGATTCATTTTCCGAAAGACTAAAATTTGAGGTTGTATCAGAATCGGTAGTGTTTCCGGTGTCAAGCTTCGGCACGGGTCTACGTCTTTGTTGTGGTGGAATTAGTGTGTCGGAATCGTCATCTGGTGATGTGACGATAGCTGAGGGGGTGTCTGATACCGGGGGAATGGGGAGTGACCGGGTATGACGTGCCGTCGTGAGTTTAGATGATTTATCTTTGGTCCGTCCGTGAGGTAGTCCGTGTGTCATTGGGTTCTCGAATTTGCAGATGGTGATTTTAATGTCCATATCTTTGAATATGTAATGAATCATGCGGTTTACCAAATCCCAATTTAGGTCATCTAATCCGCAACCTAGTTTCGGTATCGAAATGGATTTATTTTCATCCTTGATTAACGCTGTCTTTAACTTTACTAGTGTGTTGTACATTATCTCATTCGTCGGTTTGTCAAGACAACGTTCCTTAGTGACTAAATTGTAAATTGTGCGTCGGGGGTACTGAACCGTGATGATGTCTGTCACTTGCGGATTCATTGATTGTAATCTTTTGCGCTGTATGAGTCCGTTTTTTACCATCTGGTCCGCGATGCCTGATGATGCTTTACAGTCGGTTGAGATACAGTGAGCTAAATTGTCTCTTTGTTTCAGTAAGTCTGCGTCTATTTCTCTGATATTTCTATTCTGCGTCAGGGGAAGAAAATCTAAGTCTACAAGGAATTGTTCGTACGGTGGTGTGGAATATGGAGTTTTGTTAGAAGAGGTGCCGGCTTGTGGGTCGCGAAGTGTATTTTGTAACTTGATTCCACGTTTCTTGCACGCTTCTGAGTTGAGTGAGTCTTGTCCTAGGTCTGTGGTGAGTTCGTTATTCAAGGAGGACAATTTTTTGTAAATTATCTTGCGTTTATATACGGAGGTTGTTCCAGTCTTTTTTGAATAGTTTTCAGTCTGAATATCACTACAACCTGTTTGGTTAGTAAAATCGGTTTCCAATCGTGTTTTTCTTAGTGTTGGGTTATTAGAGGATTCTGTGTTTCTTTTTTGTTTGGGTAATGTCACTCTAAGTGGAATAGTTTCTACGTCCGAATTATCTATCAAGTCGGAGGAGTCTAATTGTTTCGTCACTTTCTTTACTGGTGCCGGATTACTTGAAGATTCTGTGATCCTTTTGCGTTTAGGGAGTGTTGTTCTACATGGGGTTATCTTTATTTCTGAGTCGTCCGTCGAGTCCGAGGAGTCTGGGAATTCCACGAATTTTTTTCGCGGTGCTGGGTTACCCGAGGATTCAGTTGTTTGGAACCGTTTAGACGGCCTTATAGGTTCTTGATGTTTATCGTCAATTGTTTCAATATCGGAACTTTCTGGCGTTGTGATTTCTGTTAATACTTTCTGCGTTTTTGGTCGTTTAGTCGGTGCGGGATTTGTGGAATTGTCAGTACTTTGTCTAGAGTGTCGCGGGAATTGGTGTGATAGTTTTTTGCGTTTATTTATTTCGGTATTTGCGGTACTTGATTCAGATCGAAGGCGTTTGCCATCTATGGGTAAGGCTTGGGTTATTTCAGGAGCAGGGTTCCTTGACAATGCATCCGCATTTGCATTCGCCTTTCCTTTTTTGTAAACTATGTTGTAACTGTACTCGTCTAATGTTAGTCGCCAGCGTAGCAGTCGTGACGTCGGGTCTTTTACGTTGTTAAGCCAAACTAGCGGTCTATGGTCCGTGACCAAAGTGAACTTCCGTCCGTATAGATATGGTCTGAAATGTTTGACTGCGAAGATGATTGCTAGTAATTCTTTGTCTGTGGTCGAGTAATTGATCTCTGTCGGTTGTAAGGCTCTAGATGCGTATGCTACTGGTAAGTCTTTCCCGATCTCGCCCTGGCTAAGTACCGCGCCGATTGCAAGATTCGAGGCGTCGGTCGTCAGGACGAACGGTTTGCTAAAGTCGGGATATTGGAGGATAGGTTCGTCACAAAGGTAGTCGCGAAGTCTTTCAAATGCTGACTGATGTTCTGACGTCCACAAAAAGCAGGCGTTTTTCTTTAATAGATTATTAATCGGTTTGGCTATTTTTGACATGTTAGGTATAAATCTGCGATAGTATCCTATCAGTCCAAGAAATTGTTCGATTTGTTTAGGATTTCGCGGAACTGGGTAGTTTTTTATAGCTGTTATTTTATCGGGGTTTGGTTTTACTCCGTCCCTAGTAATAATATGACCTAAATATGCCACTTCCGTTCGTAGAAATTCACATTTATCTGGCTGCAGAGTGAGTCCTGCGTTCGATAGCCTTTCCATTAATTTCCTGAATTTTATCGCGTGTTCTTCCAGTGACCTCGCGTAGATAACTATATCGTCTAAGTATACGAAAATCTCGTTACCTTGTAGTCCGGAAAGTATCTGATCCATGAGACGCTGAAAGGTGGATGGCGCGTTTTTTAAGCCGAATGGCATGCGGACATAATCGAAATGGCCGTGTGGCGTCGAAAAGGCTGTTTTGGATCTGTGATCGGGGTGCATAGGTATTTGATGAAAACCCGAAGCCAGATCTAATGTGAGATACTTTGCGGAACCTAACTGGTCGAGAATATCCACAATATTGGGTAAGGGGTATGCGTCCCCGATTGTTTTTTCGTTCAGCTTCCGGTAGTCGATCACCATACGCCATTTCTTATTACCTTGCGAATCGGGTTTTTTGGGTACGATCCGGACGGGAGAATTATAAGGGGATGTGGAGTGTTGAATAATGCCTTGGTCAAGAAGTTTAGTTACCTGTTTCGTAATCTCCTCCTTGTGGGATTGAGGGTGTCGGTATTGTTTTGTATGTATAGGTATGTCGTCTGTCGTTGGTATAGCGTGGTCCACTACTCGAGTGTGTCCTAATCTATCGCCCGGTAGGAAAAATAGGTGGTTATATTCGTAAGCAAGGTTGATTGTTTTTCTTCCTCATTCAAGTGGTCTAATCTGAGGTTCTCCCTAAGGATGTCGAGTCGTTTTGCGTCGTGGTTAAGTGAGACTTGAAGTGTGCGTCGGTCTTTGTCAGTATTAGTATTATGATAGCCACGTGTTGGTTGGTTTGTGTCTATCGCGGGTTCGTCTACCTCTTCTAGAGTTACCACGGGTTGTATTACTTCTACAGCTGTTTCGTTGGAGTTTATAGCGTAAGCGTACGCTAAACCATGTCTATTCGTCACAAGGGCATTGCCTAATATAACGTTTGGGCCTAAGCTTAATTTATTAATTATTCCCGTTTTTGGTGATGGTTTCGTTACCTTCAATGCTATTACTGTCGCGGTTCGGGCAGGAATCGAAATGATATCTTCGTTAAAAATTTTCAGCGTCTTGCCATTGTCTGAAGTTACTGTGTTTGTTGGGAAAGAGATTTTAGCGTCTTCGTTGCGTAAGAATGTCATGCTTAATATGCCCGCCTCTTGGATGGGGAATAAATCATCTACTACATGGAATTCGTGCGTATGATTGCCGATTTGGATATCTAAAGTTCCTAAAGTCTCCACGGTGTCGTTTGTAATGCCTATTAGTTTTATTTTATCAAGTCGCGTAAGTGTGTTGTGTTGTACTGCGCTACGTTTTATTATATTTATATCGGCTCCAGTATCAAGAAGCAACGTCGTGGTCTCATTCACGAGCTGTGGAGTTGACACCTGGACCTTGGGAGTTTGTGTAGAGGACGTTGTTAATATGTGGTAGGAGTTGATGTCAGAGCCGTGACCCCGATAAGATAATGGAAATGCACTCGTGTTTTGCAAGGAAATTTGGTTGCTTTTGAAACAAATAGTTGCATTTTCAGACCGCAAAAAGCTCGCGCTCAAAATTCCGTCTTCTTTGATTGGGAATAGATTATCTACCAAATGGAATTCATGCCGGGTCCCGGCGAATTCCAGGTCGATGCTTCCTAATGTATTTATGAATCCTTCACCTATCCCTTTAATACTTCGAATGTCTTTCGGCGTGAAACGAGTGTCTGGCGTGACTACTCCGACCTTGATCACGTTTATATTCGCCCCTGTATCTATTAGTATCGACGCGATTTCCCCAAGAATTTGCTTCGATGTTATTGTAATTATTGGTCAGCCGAGAAGTATTCTCCCATAACGCTCGGACGCTCTTCGTTGATTTGGGACGTTGCGGCGTCCGTGCGACGTTCCCATGGCTTGTTTAAATTATCGGAGTTATTAAATTCGTCTGCATTACCGCTTATAGTAAGATTTACCCGCGCGTCGTTCCTATGTTGATTGGTCGGTCTGCTATAATTCGAGTGAGTTTGGGGAGTGTTAGATTGCTGATGGATAGGTGTTTGTTGTCTATAGTTTGGGCCATTATAACCCTGATTATTGCCACCAAATCTGTTGTTTAACTGGCTCGATTGCCCGCGCAGATTATTGTTGCGTTGGCGGTTGTATGTTTGTGCGTTATCCGGTCCGCGGTTGCGTTGTTCCCGATGATAGTGTTGTGTGTTTCGGGTGTTAGTACTAGAGGGATTCCGTTGGGGATCTCGCTGGTTCTGCAAGGTCCGCGTCCGACATTCGTCGAACGTGTGGCCAATTATTTTACAAAATGTGCAGTATTTTCTGGCACGGTTTTTCGTCCTACAATTGTCGATGGTATGGTCTATCCTTCTACAATAATTGCAGTGTGCCCTATCTTGAGGTTCTAATCTCGAATTATGTTCTGGGTATTCATTTGTATGCCTTAGTGTCGAGTTGTCCCCGTGAGACGGCCTCAAGATTTTTCTTTCGTTCAGAAATTTTTCAAAGCGTATTGCCAAATCTATGGCCTCGCGTAAGGTTCCCGGTTTTTCGTACGTGACTCTGATTTCAATCTCATCTTTCAACCCTTTTATGAAGGACCGGCCGGCCAAATCTTTTATAAATCTACGCGTCATAACGACGTGATCCACGTTGTCTGAGGTTCCGGCAATTTCTAACGCCGTCTCCACGAGTCCTTCAACTCGCATACCGTATTCTAGCACGCTCTCGTTTCTGTTTTGCACCACTCACGTAATTTGCGCCTGTATATCCGGTAGTAGTTCTTTAGGTCTATACGCGCGTTTCAAATCTGCCAGCAGGCTATCTAATATATTTAAACTAGATCTTTGTATATATCTTTCCGCGGCTCCTTCGATTTTGACAGCTACCAGATTTGTAAATAGCGGCAAATCCCGCGCGTGAATTGAGTTTTTAATGCTTTCTACTTTTCGAATAAAGGAATTTATTGACATATTACTACCATTGAAGACCGGTATTAGCGTTATCGCGGTTTGTAATGGGAGATATGGACTTGAACCGGGTCCAGTGATGGTTTCGTCAGTGTCTTGCAGCATTTTTGTTATATATTCTGGGTTATGTGGTAGAGTACTTAACTTACAGAGTGGTCACCGTTACGAAGGCTGCGTAGCTCGGTTGCATTCCCTCTGGTTGACTGACTCGTCGTTATTCTCCGCTCGTTGTTGTCAGCAAGGAAGGTCGTGAAGTTTGCGTCGGTAGATCTCCGTTGTGTTCTGCTTATCCTTGTCGAGTTAGCAAGGTGATGCCGTGGAGTCTGCGTCGATAGGTCTCTGTTGATCTCTGCTTGTCCTTGTCAAGTTAGCAAGGAAATGCCGTGAAGTTTTGTCGATAGATTTCTGTTGTTCTATACTCCTCCTTGTCGAGTTAGCAAGGTGATGCTTTATTATATGATAATCGTTGTGAGTTCGCTCCTCGTTTTTGTATCAAATGATAACCAGATTTGAGTGGTAAATAATCTGGAAAACGAGGAGTTCCGCTGCCACCAGTTGTTATATCCCAACACGATTTTGTTGAACCATAGGTTTTCTCTCTCTCTCTCTCTCTCTTTCTCGGTACAATGTGTCGTTGCAAGGTTGAGGGATGAATAGAATCGGTCGATAGAATAATTGAGTAGAGGATCCTTGTTGATTCCAATAGTAATATGTTACTTTATTTTGATGATATGTATAGCGATAGGTGAGTCGGAGTTTAGATATTGTTATTTTGAGGATAGAATTGGAAGTGTTCGGTTATGTTGGGATGTGAAGAAGGTAAGCTCGGTTTTGGGAGGGGATTTCGGATGAGTTGCACTTGGTGTGGCCGTGTGCAACTCGTACGATCCCGGTCGGAAGTTGAGGATCAGGTAATATAGGCATTAGGAAATGGTGGATCGGATGAAGTTGATGACGGAATGTCTGGGATGTAAGGAAATGGTGGATCGGGTGACTATTGGAGGTTGTGGAGTTGAGACGTAACAAATTAATCAATTAATTTATTTATTATTATTATTATTATTTTTTTTTTCTTCGTTATTGAATGTAACCCAGCCTAACCTAACCCAAGCTAATCATAGCTAACCTAACCTAACCCAAGCTAATCATACCTATCCTAGCCTAACCTAGGCATACATGAGCTGCGCTAACCTAATCAAATCTGGACTAGCGATTCCAACATGTGTGAATACTGTCGCTTTCAGCATAGGTGAGTCCCATCGAATCCGTTCCTACTGCGGCAGCAGTTCTGACCTTAGTGCGACGCCTGTTCACTCGTTACTGCCGTGGTGTACCTGACGGTAGAAAGGGTGAACAGTCGACGTTACCAAAGTGTACGCAGGTATAGATTTTGTCCCTTCTCTCTTTAGACGGTAGACCGTTTATGATATTGCCAAATATATATAGATATACATTTACCCTCCTCCGTTTTGGCAGTATGCCGTTTATGATACTTTCAAATATATATAGATAGACACTGTACAAATTCTCAACTACGGTAGGATCGGTGGTGCGGGGATACAGGTATACACCTGCGTAGGAAGGGGGACGGACGAGTAAAAGACGAACACTTGAATATGATTACAATGGTTGTTTATTCGTATTATTCAAAATTCACAGAGCGGAACATTTAAACTTATTCATCGAAAGATATTTTGTGTAAAAACTAAAATTAACAATTTTGAAAATAAAGGCTTAAACTAGACAAGATTCGGGGATACCGTATAACTACGACTGCTCCCACGTGTCGAATCTACGATTTCTTTAATCTCGGTAGCAAGAGCAAGATTGAACTGAGCCTTTAGTTTCAGCATAACATATCCGTCACAAAATTCGGTTTGAAGTTTAGCTTTAGTTGTTCTTGCATCTCGTCGAAATCCCTCAAGACAAGTTCTGTGAAACGTTCGATGGGGGTATCCACGAAGCCAAACGCAGTAGCCAACGCAGCAAGTTCTTTCACTGTGTCATCTTTACACTGATTTACAGCAATCGCATGATTTGATAGGCGACGCAAATGCTCACTGACACATGGCACTATAGCCCTCAGACCAATAATTGACGGCTTTTGTGATACTATAAGCGGAGAGTTCAGTTTTCCCTTCTTGGCACTGGGAGAAGTGTGTAGGGACGTCTCATCATCCGTGGTTCGATCCTCTTCCTTTTTCCATACCTCAGCCGGTTCTGCAATCTTGATGGCTCTCGCTCCGTGAGCGATGATGAACGATACAGTATAACCATCTAAGTCTATCGGTGTAGAAACGACAGGAACAGTAGGAAAGTCAGGGCTATACGGCGTGTTCGCTGGTTTAGTGATATGCCTGTTGATATCGTCGAGAACGTTCAAAAACTTCCACCAAATGTTAGCCCGCATTGCAATAACACGACCGCCATAGCCGTTAAACTGCACAGTAGGCTCGAAACGTTGGTCCACTAAAGAATACCCGACCGACACTGTTGTAGAAAAAGAATTGTTTATACCGTAATTGGTGGAAAGTAACATACGTCTCGTTGGTCGCAGAGGGTCAACTATGAACGACCTGTCTGATGGATCAGTCTTTTGTAACACACGCACAGTTTTATAGTTAGCCATGATGTACTTATGATTT
The DNA here is from genome assembly GCA_963978835.1 of Tenthredo scrophulariae. Classification (NCBI taxonomy): domain Eukaryota; kingdom Metazoa; phylum Arthropoda; class Insecta; order Hymenoptera; family Tenthredinidae; genus Tenthredo; species Tenthredo scrophulariae. The sequence goes on from OZ022232.1 coordinate 12,510,008, forward strand.
AGCCTCTGAAGAGTACTGATTCAGAGTAACCGATGTTCACTGTTCCAAGCACGGAGTATTTCTAAACACCGGGATAGCTGGGGATAGAGAACTTAATATTTCAACAAGAATCCCCACCGCTGGTCCAAATACGACTATTCATCTTGGTAGAGGGATGGTTTTATGACAGAGAGTTCGCAGGTAACTGCAGGTTTGGATCTGGTGGCAGAAAAAGGTTTGTGCAGTTTTAACCTACACGGATAGCTCTCACCAGTTACCCTGAGATGAATTATTGTGATGCGACTGTAAAACCGTACACTTGTCAGGTATACCGAGTGAATTTCAGTACAGACTTGTGTCGATACCTCGGTTCTTCCTTTTCCGTAAGCTGGTTGTAAAATCAATCCTAGAAAAAATAAATAGCTTCGTCCGTTGGAGACAGATTGTCATGCCATGCCTACAAGTTTCAGCCTGCCTAATAGCACGTCGCGGCCATGGTCAGAAAATAATTACTTTTATGATCACCCTAGTAATATAAATGTATTATACACTGTATAGCTCTCAAACAGGCGGGCGATTGATTACGAACAAAAACTATTGTAAGCCTATCGCTGGAGAATGGCCGCTGAAGACCTTATAGCAGTACGCGCAAAATTCGTGGAAATATAGCAATTATACTCTGCTAGTGAGCCGTTGAAAGATCTGTCTGTCGATGGTAGCCTAAACCATTGAAAGGAAATAGATAGGCGAACGATACAGCTGTCTTTGTGATTAGTCTTACCCAGAAATGTAATTAACCGATTTCTATGTTCAGGTTCACGCTCCGACTACCCTTGCGAAGGTGCGAGTGTATATTCTTTTGTCTTGAGTGCAAAGGTGCGATTGGGTATTAGAGGCGAAGTGCATGCAGGTGCAGACTTGTGGGCGTAAGGGGTAGTTGGGTGAAAAGCTACATGAAGATGACGTCAGTCAGGTCGATGTATAGCGACAATGCTTCAGGTAGGTAAATATGGTCAAGGATTGGCAGCCGGCTGTAATATCGGTGATTGGCTCATCCCCACCCAGTGAAAATGGGCGAGGCGCCGATCAGAGCATATATAGACTCGCCAAAAGCGTTTCACTTTATCAGTCTGAAAAACTATTCAGTAGAGGAAACTCTGCTGGTTGTGATCTTCTGATTTCGAGTGGTTTTACAATTACTGTTGCGTTTGTTTTTTTCAATCGTGAAAGGCGTTGTAACTAAGCGAGCTTCGAGAAAAATTTGGTCAAGACCTTATTTTTCTTTTCTTTGAATTCATTTTGGAGAGTGTTTTTGCGATGGTTCGTATAGAAGATAAACGCATCATATCAACCGTCAAGGGTTTAATCCTGATGGTGATACGGTACCTCAAGACTTCAAGCCCGGCACTTATGACTTCGCGTATTCGTGAGTGGTACCGTCAGGTCAACGGTATGCAGACGGTACAGGAAGTGTCGACAATTCTACGTAACATCATGGGTATGCTTGACATGCCGACGGTCATTGAAATTATGATACTGCCGCGCCTAGTGAGTAGACCTTCTTGGATGGAGAAAATGATGGATATCATTAGAACTGCCCTTATACCAGCCGATCTGCAAAAGCTGAGGAGTGTAATCAACAGGCGAGGACGGAAGACGAGAGAGGCAACACGTTTGAACGCCGAGGCTATGGAACGCGAAGAAGCGATTATTATAGAAGCTGTCGAAGCTTATGAACTGGCAGCGGAAAGTATGATGGTGTTTACACAGGATCATCCTGGCGTAGACGTTATTCTTGAAAATAACAGCGATGAGCTAGTGGACGAGGGAGATGGCGCAACGACGATGGAGGAGACCGTGGAGCGATTATCACAAGTCTCAATGAAGGATGTGGGGGATACGAGTGAAACAGAGATGGCCACGAAATCTACTGTGAGCGGTAGGTGATACTAGAGAATAAAATACGAGTACACCTCTATCCGAAAAAAATGTTAAATCTTCGTCTCTGCGCTGCAAATTTACGACGTTTTTTATATTTTTGAATACTTTGACAGGTGCTGGAAACACACGGAGAGCGAAACCTGCGACAGATCTGTTCGCCGTTAATGTTGGAGCTTCTACCTCAACGGCGGGAACACCTATCAGATTATGGGCAGTCAACGAGGGGGCTAGCACTTTAGCAGTGCAGGAAGGCGGTGCAGCTCGCCGACCAGGAAAGCGTAATGCACCGTTGAGTGATGAACCTGAACAGGAAGATCGACCGGAGGTTGACAGGCGAGTTATGTACCGATTCAGGGTGTAGGGTTAGAGTCCGAGGTAGAAGATGTAGACGTTAGTAACTCGAGACGGTTTAGAATCACTCAGCGTGTAAATAAAAGGTATCCGCGTTTTGGGTTGGCTGGGAATCAAGTAACGGTAAAAATCATAATTCCGCCGGAGACAGAAAATACACTACGATGGTTAGAGGACGCCTTTAGGGAATTGCATAGGTATTTCAAATCTTTGTGTAGGCAGGACGATCTAACGGGTATAACATTTGTTACGGATGGTTTCACGAGGGGCGCCGCGGGTCTAAACTTTCGTCCGACACGCGATTTTCATTTTGAGGATCTATGGGATCTTGTATTTAGAGTCACACAGAGTGCGAGTGAGTTTGCGATAGATCAGCCTTTCACAATTAATATATTTACAGTCAATTCACCTACTGGTATGGGTAAACGTTTGAGATTAGATGGGGAGGAAATATTGAGGAAGCGGTCGGTATTGAAATTAAAAAATACAGATAATTTATGTTTTCCGCGGGCTTTGTTTGTAGCCGGGGTGCACGCTCGGAAGGGGACTCATCCGGATTTCAAGAACATTTGGAGTAGGACTAGGGACAGTGAGAAATATCAGAGAGAGAGGGCTCAGGAATTAGTTAGGAAGGCGCACGTCACGGTACCCGGGCAGGGCTGCGGGTACGAAGAGCTCCTGCAGTTTCAGCAGTATTTGGCACGGAATGACACGGTCATAAAAGTTTATTTTCGAAGTACTCTTGGAAAAGGAGGGGAGTGTTTGTTTAACGGTGAAGATATTGTACTAGCCCTAGGGCGGACTGCTACATTTAGACTTAACATTCTTTACGACGAACAAAACAGACATTATGATCCAATTTTAAATATCAGTGCCGCAGCCGCCTCTATTTTTTTTTGCATTCCATGTAACGTTGGTTATTCCCGTGGTAGGGAACACAGGTGCTCTAATATATGTCCTCGTTGTTTGTCGACGCCTGCTTGTGATGCAGGGTCTGAAAGAGTAGAATGTGTCTCGTGCAGACGTGAGTTTTACGGCCTCGAGTGTCTTGAAAACCACAAAAAACCCGGTTCGTTTAAAGGGAAACGGTCGATCTGCAGTACCCTACGGATATGCGCAAACTGTGACATCTATACCGATACCTCCAAGGGTAAACATATTTGCGGGGAAATATACTGTAAGACCTGCCGTTCAAATCAAAAGATAGATCATAGCTGCTACATGAGGCCTGTGAAACCTAACATGGGAGAGCCGGCGAATTATATATTTATTTTTTACGATTTCGAGACACAGCAAAATCAGAGTCTAGAGGGAGAGGAGACGGTGAACGTCCACGTGCCAAATCTGTGTGTAGCTCAGCGGGTCTGCACGCGCTGTATGGATGGTGCGTTTAGTGAGAGTTGTGCAGGGTGCGGTGCCCAACGAGAGTTTGTTTTTAGTAGGGATCCCGTGGGAGAACTTGTTGAGTTGGTAGATAGGAAATTCGAGGGTTATAGGAAAGTAGTTTGCATAGCGCATAACGCTAAGGGATTTGACGCTCAGTTTATTCTCAAGTATTTAGTAGAGAAAGGTGGTGAACCACCGCGGGTGATACTCAATGGGAGTAAAATAATACTTTTGGAAACGAATAACGTCCGTTTTCTAGACTCGCTGGCATACATGCCGATGGCTTTGGCAGCATTGCCAAAGGTTTTCGGCTTACCTGAGTCTACGCAAAAAGGATTATTCCCACACCTGTTTAATATCCCAGCTAATCTGGGGTATGAGTGTCCATTACCCGCGGCCGAGTTTTATTCACCCGATAGCATGACGAAAGAAGCTAGGGAAAACTTTTTCAAATGGTATAATAGATTAGTGAGTGAGAATTATATTTTTAATTTTGATATGGAACTATTAACGTACTGTAAGGCCGATGTCGCAATTTTACGCCTCGCTTGTTTAGCTTTTCGGAAGATCTTCCTGAATACAGGGAATGTTTGCCCATTCACGGAAAGTACAACGATTGCATCAGCTTACTCGATGGTATTTCAAAAAAACTTTCTACGCGATAACGAAATCGGTATTATTCCTCCTGCTGGGTACCGACTGGGGGATAAGCAGTCGCGTAGAGCCATCGAGTGGCTGGTATGGCGGGAACATGAGCTTGGGCTTGAGATCGAGCACGCTGGTAGAGGAAGAGAGAAGCGTATTCAGGGCCGCCGGGTTGACGGTTACTACGGGGGACCCGATGGCAGAGAGCATGTACTGGAGTTCCACGGATGCTACTGGCACGGGTGTCCCCGCTGTTACCGTGTCAATCGGGATAAGCGGCCAGTAGTAGGAGAGAGTATGGACCGACGACTCGAACAGACCATGGCCAAGACACGACATCTGCGGAATTCTGGAATCACCGTCGAAGAAATATGGGAGTGCGAGTTCACCAGAATGGTGGAAACAGATCCGGTGCTGCGAGCATATATTGAGACTAGTCAATTTGTTCCAAGGTTAGGTATAGCTAAGCTGAATCCACGTGATGCCTTTTTCGGTGGCCGGACAGGGAACACTTCGCGGTTTTACGAGATAGACGGCGGGGGCAGTGAGCAAATACACTACGTTGATGTTTGCTCATTGTACCCGTACGTTAACGCAACAGGTAAATACCCGCGTGGTCATCCAAAGTTATATGTAGGGCAAGAGTGCGAGACATTAGTAGGGATGCATAGTGTAGATCTTACAAGGGTCGAGGGACTGGTCCAGTGTGTTGTGCTACCTCCGCGAAATCTTTATCATCCTGTACTGCCTTTCCGCATGCATGGTAAACTGATGTTCCCGCTTTGTTACACCTGTTGTCGTGGATTGATACAATCGCCGTGCCCGCATAATAACGAGAACGAGCGATATTCATCCGGCACATGGGTTTCAGTTGAGCTAAAAGAAGCTGTAGCAAACGGGTATAAGGTGATATCTGTGTCCGAAATCTGGCAGTACGAGGTGACTAGGTTAAATCCGGAGACAGGCGAAGGCGGACACTTTGCAGGGTATATACGTACTTTTCTTAAACTCAAACAGGAGGCTAGCGGCTGGCCCGCTGGCTGTAACAGCGAGATCGAGCGGGCAGACTATATTAGGCAGTATAAGTTGGTAGAGGGTGTAGGACTAGAACGTCAAAGAATTGTAAAAAATCCAGGGCTTCGCTCTGTAGCTAAGTTATGCCTCAATTCATTCTGGGGTAAGTTTGGCCAGAGGGACAACATGTCGAAGACGACGGTCATCGATACACGGGAGGCACTGCTAGCTTTGTTGACAAATCCTGCAATTTCGCTGGAGGATCTAGTCCCCGTCAACGACGATGTGTTGTACGCCCGCTGGTCCTACATAGACCAAAGCATTGAACCATCTACCCTCGCGAATGTAGTCATTGCGGCATATACGACGGCACAGGCGCGCCTAACGTTGTATTCTTATTCAAAAAAACTTGATCGTCGTGTATTGTATTATGATACGGATTCGATTATTTATGTTCGTTCGGGTAGGGTTGGAGAATACGAGCCTCCGGTAGGTAATTTCCTAGGTAACATGACCAACGAGCTTGAGCAGTATGGTAGGGGCAGTTACATACGGGCCTCTGTATACGGCGGGGCAAAGTTCTATGCATTCATAGTGGTGTGTCCAGACGGAAGTGAAGTAGAAGTCTGCAAGGTGAAGGGAATTAGCTTGAACTATTCAACTCGATTAAAAATAAATTTCAAATCTGTCAGGGAAATGGTAGTAGAGGATGCAGCGCCGATTCGAGTAGGGTTTCGAGGAATAAGTCGAACCGCAACGCATGACGTAGTGACCCGGGATCAGACGAAGACCTGTCGTCCTGTTTTTGTAAAGAGGCGTTGTTGTACAGATAGTTGGGATACTCTTCCTTACGGTCACACCGGTGAATAGGCGTAGCAGACTGTGCCTTGTATGTAGCTCGCAATTCCGCAATAGTTTATGCTTCGCAGGCGAGCTGTTCCTCCCATTCTCTTGAACTCATTGTATTTTCGTTTTGTAAATATGTTATCAATATCATTCGTGTTATTTATATTATTAATCCAGTCTATCTTTTTTAACGCATTTACAGGTGATATTTATAATATTAATCTTGTCTATCTTTTTTAACTCGTTTACAGGTGATATTTATAATATTAATCTTGCCTATCTTTTTTAAGCCATTTACAGGTGATATTTATATTATTATACAGCTTGTTCATATCATTCCTACATCATTCAAACTATTAAACTGTGATATTTGTGATATCTATATTATTTATTTTGTCCGTATTATTCTTATATTATTTAAGCAAGTCAATTGTAATATTTGTAACAACGATATTAATATTCATTGTGTTCCTAGTATCTGTATATTATTTATAGTATTTGTGTCATAACCTTGTTATTAGAAATCAAAAAAAAAAAAAAATAGAAACTGTGTAAATAGCCATTTTAAATATAAGCCAATGCATACCTACTCTGTCACGGTCTATCACTGTAATAAATAAAACTGTTCGCTAGTAATCGCATACCTCGTCAATGTAGTGTAACGTGGCAAACGTTTGGACCTCCTCCGTACCAGCCTAATCGAACGTATGTGAGCCCTTATGCCCGAAAAGTACCGTAAGCTAATTTGAATATCTGCCGCCTTCGTCCTAGCGCGGCCATATCGATCGTAGATCATCGGATTGGTCTATCGATGACGGCTAGCGCTCACAGGACGAACGGCGAGGGTAGGTAATTAGCCGCCCGGAAACGAAGAGTCATTCATTGTCGTACTACCGTTGTATAAACCACGTGTATTATCCCAGTGAATCGAGAGAGTTTCGAAGAGTTTTGTTGGTGATTTTGTTTAATTGTGACCCCTGCGACTTCTTTTGGACTATCGACTTGGATTTTGATTGTGATACTACCGATTTTGAACTATACGACCCTTGCCTGCCCACGGACTACGAGCCGACCACGAGGCCAAGGAACCGTACGATCAGGTAGGATCTATCCGATCGACTCCCACGAGTCTAACTTTAATTCTTTCCCCAAGTCCCGAAAATCGTAAAGTCTCAAGTCATAGTCAGGAAAAGCTCTTCGTTCCCCCAGTACCGCCCCAGCCCCGAACCTAATTAAGTACCGCATGGCAATTGAGTCCCGGCAAGTTTGAACCTATTGTCATTCTTTGTGGCTGTCGAGTCTGCGCGACTGCGAGCCGCTTTTGCAGCCGCTGCGCAGAATTCGCGAATCCAGAGCCGACGCCATATTGCCCGAGTCCTCTGACGTCACGCGTCGCAGTTGTCTGCTAGCGTGTCAGAGAACTCTTGCGGCAGAGTACCGAGTCCCGATCCCCTTCCCCTTCCAGCTGTCGAGCGATCAGCTGTCAGCCAGAGAATAGAGCGCAGAGCTCGAAATCAGGCTAAACAGCTGGACCTCCAGCAGGTAGTAGTGAAGAAGGCAGAACCCAACGTCTGTGATAACGTCAACCATACCAGTTAATTTATTTCTCCTTTTCTTCAATTTAGAGTAGAATCACGTATATTACATTATATTATTATTATCTTCTTTCTAGTCCCCTAATAGTTATAACATAGAGTAGCGGTGATATAAGCCGAAGCCAGATGACAGGCTGGTCAAATTAATGTCATCTTTTTCTTTTTTTCTTTTTAATAAATAAACTCGTTTAAAATATAACTCTTTAGCGTTGAGTATTTTTATTTCTCGCCCCCACGAACTATCCCTCTACCTACTAGCTAGTCGGAGCGAGAGTGAGAGAGAGAGAGGGTTTCGGACAGAAGCCTGGCGCCCAACCTTACATCGCTGGATTGGAGGAGGTGAGCGTTGGCGTCTCATTTGATAATAGGTCGTAGTTTCCGCGGGTAACACCCGAGCTCGCGGAAATCGCTGTTACAGTAGAAATAAGTACAAGATATTCTATGTAAAAATATTGACCGTATAATGACGTGGTCAGTTTTTCTTCGATTATATCCGTGAAAAAAAAATTTCTGTTTATATCGCCACGGCCCCAACGAAATAAATATCTGAATCCAAACCTCAAACAGTTCATATTATTAATTCCCCGCCCCAGTATTCATCCATGATCGGTATATAGCTCAACTTTTGATGCATATATGTACTACAAACAAATTTTTCAGTTGATATATTTACTCTGTAAAAAAGCGTACATAGCATGAGAGATGGCGCGTGCCACGCACTTAGACTCCTTCGGAAAATATTGTAGCATAGCTAGTCGCAGGTTGAGTCAAACTTCATTCATAGTACCTAAATCACTCGTCGTGTACAGTCAGAAACAGAGAGAGCCCTTCCATAAGAAAAATGGACACACGCTGGCGTCACCCTTTTTCAGCGATAATTGCCGGACCGTCCGGTTGCGGTAAATCAATTTTCGTCAAGACCTTTCTGCGAAACATCGAAGATTTGTGCGATACACGATTTTCTCGTGTTCTATGGTACTATGCTGAGCAGAATTCGCTTCAAGGGTCTCTTAATAAAAACGGCACAGCGGATGCTGAAATTGAGTATCGGGAGGGCTTACCGCAGGAATCTGACTACGATGCAGATAGAACACCTAAGCTAATTGTGGTCGATGATCAAATGCGGGAGGCCTCCAACAACGTGGTCGTTGATCTGTTCACCAAGGGTTGTCATCATAAGAATCTAAGCGTGTTTTTTATCACACAGAACCTATTTCATCAGGGTCGTGGTCAGAGGGATATATCGCTCAATACAAATTATATCGTATTTTTTAAGAACCCGCGAGATCGTGCACAGATACAGCATTTAGCGCGTCAGGTTTACCCCGAGGACCATCGTTTTTTACAGGAGGCTTATCACGACGCTACTGCGCAGCGGCACGGCTATCTATTACTCGACTTGAAACAATCGACGCCTGAAAACTGCCGGTATCGTACCAATATATTTCCATCTGACAAGTATCAGCACGTCTATGTTCCGCGAAAAGATATAAAGACGCGTTCTATTTCCAATTTACCAGTCGTTCGATTGTAATGCCACGCGTACGGCGGTCTCGTGGTACCTCGGATAGTACCCTAAGTGTGAAAGGTTCAACGGTTGCGGTCGCACGTAGACGATTCGGAAACGGTAATACAGCAACACTACAGGCCCTCTGCAAGCTGAGTCCTAAACAACGTCTGGCACTACTACGTACGGCTAATAATTCTCTTGTGAAAAGTATATGTGAGTGTGCCTTGAACACAGTGCATGGTAACGTCGTCCTGACGCAGAAGGAAAAAGCTAGACTTGCTAGGCATAAACAGCTTCTTCGTAAACTGGCTAGCAGCAAAGGAAGCTTGAAGAGTAAAAAACAGATACTGGTACAACGTGGTAGTGGTTTTCTGCCTATGTTAATTGCACCCGTTCTCGGTACTCTATTTTCCCACCTGTTTGGCAAATAGAAACAGAAAGACGATGGAACATGCAAAGAAAATGGTTTTGATACCCTCGGAGAGCGTAGAACGATTTCAACGTAATATCACATCCACCGGGGTACTTTCCAGCGGTAATTACGAGAGTGCAAACCAAATCACGAAAAATCCGATATCTAGACTCGATAGTGAGATGCAAGCCATTCTGGATTCGCCTACCAAGGATGACGCCACGAAATGGAAATTATATCAACAGTTGCTACAGCGTTTTTTATACTTTACTGAGGATTCACGAAAACCTCTTAGTCTGGAACTTCACACGAAGTCTGGAAACGACGTCGTTACTGATATCACGAATGAAAAAAATACAGAATCATCCCCCAACCAGCAACAATCGTTATCGCGAGTTGTTTCGTCGGTACCAAAGAAATACCGCTCAAAGGCTGAAAATTTACTTAAACACCTGACGGATGTTCCGACGCGTTTCTCTTGGGACAGTAACGGTGTGGTGACCATAGACAACAAGGTTATACCTGGCACAAACATCGTAGATTTGGTGAACGACTCTATGCGCTCTAGAAAAGGTTTTCAGCCTGACGGCAGACACGTGTACGCACGTTTTCTTCAGAGTATCAACGTTCCACGGGAATATGTTGGAAATCAAAATGTCTGGAGGAATGCGGCAGCATCGCCACCAAACGCTGAGAACATCATGATACGGAGCGGTGCAAAACATCGCCGAGTATCGCACCGTTCTAAAGACACCGGAGGTAGCAGTGGCGAACAATCAGCCAAGGAAGACGGAAGTACTGACGGGAGAGACGACGAATCCTTTTCTCTACCGTCGAAACTACAGCGTGATCGAAAAACACCCCGTACTTCTCCGACCACATCGTCAAGCCAAAACTGGCTATCGTTTGGATTCCGAAAATGAGAGAACTAGAGCGTTTGTATTATGACCCCTCACACCCAGCTGGTTATGCAGGAGCAAGAAAGCTGAAAAGGGCTGCTGAAGGGGTCGGCTCCGCGGCAGTCGAAAACTGGCTAAGTGCGCAGGATGCTTACACGCTGCATAAACCTATACGACGGAAATTCCAACGACTACGGTACAACATTTCAAATATCGATGAGCTCTGGGAAGCCGATTTGGTTGAACTTGGTTCGATAAAGGATCATAACGACGGATACCGCTACCTATTAGTAGTCATCGATGTTCTGAGTAAATTTGTATGGGTGATTCCACTCCATAGTAAATCGACTAGTGACGTGGCCGATGGCTTCGAGCAAATTTTATCCTCTACCGAACGGCGTCCTGTTACCGTGCAGTCTGACAAGGGTGAAGAGTTCGTGGGTGGTGTTTTCCAAAGACTACTTGCTCAGAACGACATTCGTTTTCGCATGACGCGTAATCCTGATATAAAAGCAGCTGTTATTGAGCGTTTTAATCGTACTCTAAAAGAACGCATGTGGAGATATTTTACTCACAAAAATACCCACCGGTACATTGATGTACTGGAAAACATTGTTCGCGCGTATAATAACACTGTACACTCAAGTATCAAAATGGCACCGTCCGCTGTAACGCTCTACAATGCGGCTGAGGTGCGCGCGAATATTCAACGTATGCAACCACTACATAGGGCTCGCAATCCGAAATTCAATAAGGATGATCTTGTACGCATAAGCAAGACGAAGGGTACCTTCGCTAAAGGATACGAAGCTAACTGGAGCAAAGAGCTGTTCAAGATCCGCCGTGTTTTACCTGGCTCGCCAAACGTATATGAACTAGAGGATCTTTCGGGAGAGGAGATTGACGGCTATTTCTACGAAGCAGAGTTGCAGCGTGTGGCCACTGACATTGAAACCACCGTGTTTCAAATCGATAAAATCATTTGCAGTAAGGGACGAGGGCACAGTAAGAAGGTTCTTGTCAGTTGGAAAGGTTACCCTAAAAAGTTCAACAGCTGGATCCCGGCCACTAGTGTTCAAAATCTCGCTTCACGATGAAATCGCAGTTCTACATTACCCTACCGAGTAATAGCTCGATGCAGTATTTTCCCGAGAACAAGACCTGCTGTTATATTACACAGCTACCGCGCACGATTGAGCTCAGCGGCGAGTGGGAGGTCGCTATTGTCGAAATACAATATCCTTTAACATACCTACCTGACAAGAAAGAGGAATTGACCCAGCAACCAGCCGAAAGCGGGTATAGTGCAGATGCCATCATGAACAGACTTGCAAATGGGGGTGGAATTTTCGAGCCCCATAGTACACCAGAGGTACTCGTAATGCCTGACAAAAACAATAAAGAGGTACAAAAGATACCGTCACTTATGTTCGTCTATTGTGACATCATAGAACCACGTATCGTGGGCGACGTCTATGCACCTCTTCTGCGTATACTACAGGTTAGGCAGAGCGCAGACATCGTGGATACGGAAGTAAAAACGTTTTCACCACCACACTATTTACCTTTACTTCTTTTGAGTTTTCGGACAATCGAAATATCTATAAGAGACCAGCAGGGTAAATCCATACCATTTGATCACGGAACCTTGACCGTCACACTACACTTCATGAAAGTATACTAATTTGATGTATGTGGTGAGAATAACAGGAAGAACGGTATAACATCATGGCTCACTACATAGAACATTACGAGTCACAAATAGGCGGCGGAATCGATCGTGTCTTCGTCGGAGCACCTAATCAGCGGGGGCATGGAATCGGTAGTTTTCTCGGCGGTCTATTCCGACGGGCTATTCCACTTTTAAAAAGGGGCGCACGTGTACTAAGCAAAGAGGTTTTGCGAAGCGGCATGAATTTCATGTCAGACCTAGACGGTAATGTACCATGGAAGCAGGCTTTCAAAACGCGGGCCAGTGAGACACGGGAGAATCTGAAGCGGAAGGCCCAGGAAGGTATTGAAAAGGTTATGAAAGGGAAGGGCTATAAACTCAGGTACGGAGGGACGCTGGGCCAGCCTGGACTCGTCCGTGCGCCGCGACTATCGATAGCAGCTACTTCGTCTAAATCGCCCAGAAGCCTTAAACCCTCTAAGAAGACAAAGAAAAAGAAAACGACTAAGTCCACTTCCAAGAAAAAGTCACCGGGTACTAATAAAAGATCACCTGGTAAGGGTAGAAAGAAGACCTGTTGCAAGAAAAGGGCTATTACGGATATTTTCGGTCCTTTGTGAAGAAAAAATCTAAAGTGAATAGTGTTATTCGAGTTATCTACAAAAATGGCCTACCTACATGCTCATTCCTGCGAATGTTTGAAATCTGAACTAGATCTCTTTACTCTGCCACCTACGCAGACCTCTATCGAAGGTGGGCAATGGGTGCAGTACAAACCCGTGTCTGCACTAACAGATGACTCATCGATTGAATTCGTCGTGCCGGGTCAGGGTGACGAGTACCTAGATCTCTCACACACGATGCTTAGGGTATGCGCACGTGTACTCTCTGTCAAAACATCTTCAACTGGTGAAGCTTCACCAACAACTGCAATAGTAGCCCCGGTGAACAATTTCTTGCATACTCTCTTCAACCAGACGGATGTATACTTCAATCAAAAACTGGTCTCCCCGAGTAACAACTCATACGCATATAGAGCTTACATCGAAACACTGCTAAACTATGGCGATGCAGCTAAAAAATCGCATCTCACATCCGGCTTATGGTATTCCGATACCCCCGGTCATTTTGAGGAGACTACGGGTGATAACAATACGGGATTCGAAAGTAGATGTAAATATTTCTCTAACAGCAAGCCCGTTGATATGCTTGGTCGTTTGCATTGCGACGTCTTCAATCAGGAAAAGTTTCTGTTGAACGGAGTGGAACTCAGATTAAGGCTAGTCAGATCCCGGGATGCCTTTTGTTTGATAGAGGCTAACGATCATCATAAGGTGGATATTATGGACGTGACCTTATTCATACGGCGTGTAAAAATCAGCCCAGGTATCCTCTTAGCGCATGCAAGAACCCTAGCCAAGACAACCGCGAAATACCCTATGACGCGCGTAGAGGTCAAAACAATGACAATACATAACGGGGTGCAGGCCGAGACCCTCGATAATGTTTTCCGTGGTCAACTACCGAAGCGGTTAATCATCGGATTTGTCGATAACAAAGCCTATAACGGTGACAAAAAACTCAATCCGTTTAATTTCTCATCATTCGGGCTCAACCACCTATCCCTGTATATCAAAGGTACTCAGATTCCCGCAAAGCCATTACAACCCAATTTCAAGAATAAACTATTTGTGGATTCATACAACACTCTGTTCACGGGGACCGGTATACACTTCCTCAACGAGGGAAACTCAATTCCCCGTCAGGACTATGCACGTGGATACTGTCTCACCGCGTTCGATCTCACACCTGACCTCTCAGCCAGTAATAACGGGCATTGGAACCTCATCAAACACGGTAGTGTTCGGATAGAGACACGCTTTGAGGAACCCCTGACCACGACGATCAACTGTATTGTATATGCCGAATTCTCTAACGTAATCGAGATCGATTCGATGCGTCAAGTCATTACAGATTTTGGTAATTAGCTGTGAAAGCTAACTATGCGACGTCCCGGAATCCTGTCGAAACCTGTATCTCATAATCTGTAGTTGAAGCAACCCTCTCGACAAACGACCTGTGACCATCATAAAATTTGCTAGAACCTGCTCATCCCCTCCAGCTCGCTGGATGCGGAAGGGTAGAATTGAAACCATAAAACACCAGAGCTTAAATACTTCAGACGGTCCAGCCTTCTCCTCAGTCTACTAGAAGTGTCCCAAACGTTTGAAAGTACTTGTTCAACTCTCCGAGCTACCATGAATTACATCATCGATATACAAGGTTTCACTGGTGAAAATGGCGAGTTCATACCGAAAGAGGTTGCCGTAGTCGGATACGAGTGTGAGACTCTGGCTCACTGGATCATCGCTCCGCCGTACCCCATCTCCAGTCTCTGCTCATCAGACCGCTCACGCATCAACTGGCTGACAAGTAATCACCACGGATTGGAATGGTTCGAAGGTGATGTGACGCTCAAGCAGCTACACGCGAATTTACGCGCGATTGCACTTACGGCGAAAAATATCTTCTGCCGTGGTGTGCAAAGAGCTAAATTTCTTCAAGAGGTGACAACACGTGAAATTGTAAACTTAGAACGTGGTGAATGCAGATGCCCAGCGTTTAAGGACATGTCAGCGGATGAGGTATGCTTCGTACACTCAACCGTTGCCCAATCGCTCAGTTGTGCATTACGTAATGCTATGAAATTGAAAACCTGGCTAAAGTCACAGGAATTATCCACAAAAGACCTGTCTGCAATTCCTTTCCGGACTGAGGTGCTGTTCACTCGTTGTCTATCAGAATCCATCGAGACCCTTGAGCAGAAGGGTACCGCCAGCGTTGAGGATATTAATAAGTGTGGTGATACGTGGCAGGAGCTGGAGAACAAGAGATTACGCGAGAGGACCATCTCTTCGTTTTCGCCCATTACTAAACCCTCAAGGTTAAGTGATCAACCAGAATGTTTCGATAGGAGATATTTCAGCTACGACGAGGTAGATGCCTGTACAAGTCCAATCAATATCAATAATCGTCGCAGTATCTAGCTAGCCAGGATACAGAATGGACAGCCTTCAAATCTACAAAGCGCTGGAGATGCTTCCTAGCCGTTCCAAGGGGGTGTTTGCAGCCGACCAGATACCCCTGTTATGGTCGTACCCGGCAACCATCGTGGCAAACACCGATGAGCATACCAAACCAGGATCCCACTGGGTGGCGTTTTATGTATCAAACTCTGGTCATGGAGTATACTTCGATAGTATGGGTCTACCACCGGTCATACCACATTATCTACGAGCTCTACGACGGAACTGTACGACCTACCGATGGAATGACAAACAACTGCAGAGTATTTCATCCCGTGTATGCGGTCAATTCTGCATTATGTTTCTGCACTATATGAGTCAAGGTTTCACGCTTCAACGTTTTACAAGTATCTTCAGTGGGACTCTGGAGTCAAATGACAGGCTGGCTGAGTCTTTCTACAATCGAATAACCTGCGAGTATGAAGGAAAATGTGATGGAAATAACTGTATGCTCGGATGTATTCAACGCTGCTTGCCATGTAAAAACTAGACTTAAGTATTCAACATATATTTATATATATTATAATCAGCCCGTGTTCATACCTTGGACCACGAGGCGCATGTATAGTTTGCTATAAGGAGCGGTTCTTCCCGAATCTTGTCTAGTTTAAGGCTTTATTTTCAAAATTGTTAATTTTAGTTTTTACACAAAATATCTTTCGATGAATAAGTTTAAATGTTCCGCTCTGTGAATTTTGAATAATACGAATAAACAACCATTGTAATCATATTCAAGTGTTCGTCTTTTACTCGTCCGCCCCCCTTCCTACGCAGGTGTATACCTGTATCCCCACACCACCGATCCTACCGTAGTTGAGAATTTGTACAGTGTATATCTATATATATTTGAAAGTATCATAAACGGCATACTGCCAAAACGGAGGAGGGTAAATGTATGTTCGGGCAAAGTATAATCGATCGCGTAGATCAGCTAGACGGCTAGCATCTATCGATCGCACACACACCATCGTGCAGTGTTTACATGCGTTAAATCGAAGGCTTAACGTATCATTGCGCACCGAGCGTAAGAAGTACACGATGTATATATGTATATGTATTCCTGCGGACTAAATCAAAGTCCATATGTATATCAGTATATCTCAGATCTCCCTGTGGGAAACATTATAACCGTTAGGCTTCGTAGCCAATATCTGTTTTTATATTCCATCGTGGAAATTGAATAAAGACACGAGTTTTAAGCAAGAAAATAGAATCAAAACCCGTGTAAGCTTTTCCTAAACATTAATCCCGTAAGTCACTCATCCTAGGCCTCTCTCTCGCTAATTCGTTTACCCACATCTAACGAACCTCTTTATCATATCTCGCATCATTTTTTGGTCCTTCGAGCCGGATGCGTCGCGAAGTGATTTGAACAATCTCTGAATCCTCGCGAATCTCGGGGAACGAATTAGTGGGTGAGTGACACGGTAGTGTTGTGGAAAGCTGATACACAGTGTTACGGAAAACGCTAAAAGTGAAATCTCTCGGTGGAATATAACTGAAAACGGTTAATTTCAAACTCGCATCAAAGCCGCTGATCACCGTATCAAGACTCGTAGTCAGTGTGTATCAACAACTCGAGTGTCGTGTGCGTGCAAGTAAGTGTGTCGTGCGCGTCTCTCTCTCTCGCAGTTTAAATACTCAAATCAGATTCTCGTAGAATCGTTTGTTGATATATCTCGCGATCATGTCTCTCAGCGAGCTAATCGATCGTCAAAACGAACTCTTATGGCGCATCGCGCGCACGGTAGAACATCTGCAGAAGCTCGGGGAGGCAAAGATCACCTACGGCCAGGTGCAATCACGACTCAACGCTCTCGAGTCAAACTGGACAAAGTTCCAAACGAATCACGACCAGGTGGTCAAACAAAAATCCGCGGCCGATGAAAAACAGCTTCCATTGATCGAGCAACGATCGTATTTTTCAAAAGACTACTTCGGGCAGTGCGAAGAAAAATACCTAGACTCGCGGGGACACATGCTCGATCTCCTGTAGACACTCAAACCGGCAATCGCACCGCAAGCGGATGCATCTTTAGCCTCAGCGACTAGGCGTACGTTCCGACGGCTACCTCCTATCGCGTTGCCATCGTTCTCGGGTAGTTTTTCTGAATGGCAACCTTTTCACGATCTCTTCAATTCAATCGTTCGCGACAACGAACAGCTTTCGGATGTTGAAAAACTCCATTATCTAAAAACCAGCTTGACCGGTGAGCCCTCTCAACTAATCAGAAATATCGCTATAACGGGTGATAATTTCTCTCGTGCCTGGAACACTCTCGTATCGCGCTACGAAAACAAGCGATTACTCACAAGCTCTCATCTCGGAAAACTCTTCGCGATTCCGCGAATCGGGAAGAAATCATCGGCAGAAATCAAACGTCTGCACAGCGATACCTGTGAAGCCGTCGGTGCTCTGGAAGCGCTCGGTCGCCCTGTCAAACAGTGGGATGACATTATCGTGCACATGACAACAAGCAAACTCGACTCCGGATCTCTAGAAGAGTGGGAAAAGCGTGTCAGCGAAACTCGTGACCCTCCGGCCTTCACAGAACTCGAATCATTCCTGCTAGGACGCATCCACACCCTCGAGGCTGTGGAACAAGCCCAAGGTCAGAGTGCATCCAACAAAACGCAGGCCTCACCCGGGAAGCCTAGCGGTTCCACCACTAAATCTCACGTGGTGCAATCAAAAGAATCATCGTGTTCCTATTGCAAGGGCAATCATTACATCGCGGCGTGTAAATCGTTTCAAGGGAAACCGCTCGAACATAGAAAGGACTTCGTCGCATCTCACAGTCTTTGCTTCAACTGTCTCGGTCCACATCCAGTAAAAGACTGCCGATCAGACAAGAGATGTCGTACTTGCGAAGGTCGACATCACACTCTACTTCATCGCAGATCCTCCACATCTGCATCAGCATCTGGCAACGATGCTTCGCAAAGACAGGCTACCGCAGGCCAAGCTTTTCAGCTGGCATCGAGCACCTCAGCACAGGTCAGCAGCCATGCAGCTCAACCGAAGAACGCGCAGTGCTCACCAGTCCTCCTTGCAACAGCACAAGTTCTCGTTTCGAACCACGAAACAGGAGAGTACATCACCGTTCGAGCCTTATTGGATCAAGGCTCCGAAAGCTCGTTCATCTCGGAGTCGCTCACGCAGCGATTGCGATCAACGCGGCGTCACGCCTCAATCCCAGTCATCGGAGTTGGAGCTCAACAATCTGGAGTAACCCGCGGGGTTGCGACACTCCAGATAAAATCTCGCGTGAACACCGAGTTCTCATGTCAAGTGGACGCCTTCATACTCTCTCGCGTGACATCGTTCCTGCCATCATTCCGAGTTCACGTGGAAGACTGGCCTCATCTACAAGGTCTCACTCTCGCAGACCCAAGCTTCGCGGAACCTGGTCAAATTGACGTCATCCTCGGCGCCGATGTTTACGGCCACGTGCTCATCCAAGGAATACGTAAGGGAGCTCCTGGCACACCAATCGCTCAAGAAACCCAGTTCGGATGGGTATTATCGGGTCCTGTCTCGCCAGAAGCAGCAAACATCTCTCATACCGCAGTTCAAGGGCTGCAATGCTCTCTGGACACCGAATTAATCGATCTCGTTCGGCGTTTCTGGGTGCAAGAAGAAGTGTCTACTCCAGTCGCCCTCACGACTGACGAAGAAAACTGTGAGAAGCATTTTCGCGAAACAGTTTCTCGCGATGCGACCGGTCGCTATATCGTTCAGTTGCCAATCAAAGACAGTTCGGTCGATCTCGCTAACTCGCGTACCCCCGCGCATCAAATGCTCCTACGGATGGAGAAACGGTTTGTTAATGATTCGAAGCTCAAGGAAGCTTACTCGAACTTCCTTCGCGAATACCGTGACCTCGGGCATATGTGTCGCGCTCCCAGTGGATCAAACAGTGACTCTCGCGGGTTTTATCTACCACACCACAGTGTCGCGCGCGAGTGCGGTTCAACGACAAAGTTACGTGTCGTGTTCAACGGATCTCAGAGAACGGAGCTAGGACTCTCTCTAAATGACAATCTCTACGTCGGGCCAAAAGTCCAAACCGACCTCGCGGACGTTCTCTTGCGGTGGCGACAATATCCTGTCGCTTTCTCCTCGGATATCGCCAAGATGTACCGACAGATTCTGGTTCACCAAGATGATTGGGATCTTCAGCGGATCCTTTGGAGAGAAAACTCACAGCTCCCAATCGAGGAGTATCAACTGCAACGAGCGACTTTTTTAAGGGCAGGGTTAACCCCGTAGCCGTGCACTTCGGCGTCACTGATTGTGGTTAATAAAATAGGACAAAACTAAAGTTGGGCGCCAGACGTGAAAACGTCACTTGAAATATAATAAAGGCTCAATAGATGTGACGGCGGAAATTGCCAACTAGCTCAGACTATATTTTATTACGAATAATGGTAGAGGGGCGGGGACGCTAAATTAAACAAGAATTAGAATATTCCTTTATCTGATCAATTTATTGAATCATCGGGATTATAGTGTCGATATCCGTAATTTTACGGGATAGAAATACAATATTGCCAAATTATCGTTGTGTCTCAGATATTATCGGGATTAAATCGGGAAGAATATTCACAGAAAATATTACAGAATAATAATAAAGATCAAAGCAGTGCGGCTCGATATAATACCAAATTTAATTTAACATTGAACGGGACAACTATCATACGATAATCAGAATGATCATGCGAAATAAATCAGATACAATATTTAATAACTAGAAAACTATAAATTAAATAATATGCTTGCTTCTACACTCGCTATCTCCAGAAATATAGTTTACAGGTCGATTGCTATCATACTACAGAATCAAAGATAAGAAAAGCAGCTAAACTCTACAACATGCGTAAGCAGCGTGAGATAAAGAAAGAAAGCAATAAGGAAGAAAGCCACAAAATAGATGCTAAGCACGAGTTAACTCGGGAATCCGTTCTTAATTATCCAACAATACACTATAAAATAATCGGGACGAAGTCTTAGACTTACGTGCCGGTAAAGTGGTCTATACCACACCAAAATACAATATATCAAATATAGTAGACAAAAACTAAACGGGATTCGTGAGAGAACTCATGGTTTTACAGAAAAATAGGTCTTACCTTACTGATGATACAAAACTTCCCCTTTCGGGAGTTAATAACTAAAAGACACGTAGTGTTCTTGTACAACTGACTCTAAATACTATGATAGAAGATAAGTTTAAACTAACGAAACAAAGAAGAGAGAGAGACTAATGTAAAAATTGAAAATAGAAAATTGTACACTCGGGATTCGGTATTCGGGACACTTGTCGGGACACTGATGTTCTAGCCGTGAAGACGGACGAGCGTAGAAGTAGGCCGAATCCTGCGTTGTCCTGCATTTTATAGCTTCGGGAATTACTTGCTGTTGAGCCGCTCGTCGACGGTAGTTTAGGCGACGAATCAGGTGCCGAGTACTGTTCGACGTACTTTCGGGAACGCGTAGTCCAATTCTGCCTGATTTTTGAATATTTGTCCAAGCCTGAAATCGGTATGGCGGTACGGCGGGATGTTTTAAATGCGGTACAGCGGGATTCGACGGTATTTCTTCTCCTGTCTTCCTTACTTATCTCTGGTCTCTCGTCTCGGGACTCCTCGGGATCATCGTCGGGACGAAGTGCACCCTGACTGCGCTTTAACAAGAAAAACTGACCAGTCAGAGGATCTGGCGGAAGTTCTGATGCCCCTATACCCGGATCTGCATCCAGATTTTCCCCATGAGCGGTGTGGAAGGCTTACAGGCAGGCCTGCATCACACGATTGCAATTCTACTATCGGGACCTTTCTTGGGTAACCACGATAGCGGGACGATGACGAGAAAGTCGATGGTTCGGTCCAGCTCGACTCCAGGTCGATAAGTCTTCGGCAACGGGAAGCATTGTTGGGTTACTTTTGAGTTTTCGCCCTGCTCTGTTCGACCACTGCCGAGACGTCCGGAATAAGTTGACGGGAAGTGGTCCAGCACCAGGCTGAGAAGTCTGCGGGAACGGGAGGAATGGCTCAGCGAGTCGTCCTTATTCAACCGCTCCTGCGGCATCCACGACCTTGAGATTGGTAGAGAAGGACGGGAACTAACAGTTCGGGAAGGACTTCGTCTCAGACGTCGATGTTATCCCTCGACGTCCTGGCGTAGTCTCCCCGAGCGTCGACATTTTTACATATTTCGTGAAATAAAAGCAAAACATAGCAAATAATATAATTAGTAAGCAAATTAAATCAAAACCTGAGACCTGGCTACTTTCTGGAGTTGTCCGTCCTCACGTCGTCACCGTGTTCAGTATCCCAACTGTGACGCTCGCAAAATGCAACGTCACAACCCCACCCTTCCTGGGGGGAGGGGGGTTGGTTGACTCTCCCTCTGAGTGGACTGTAGACCTGTTTCTTGTCAACCCTAGCGATCTTTTTGTGGTTTGTTCGACGCGGAGGTGTTAACTAAGTAAGGTTGACTCAAAAACAATACTTTTCTGTGAGTAAGCGAGGTAGGAAAACTACTGAATAAAGCTGGATTTTGTTTCTTAGTCTAAGAAGAGAACTGAATTTACGCTGAAGTGTTTTAGCGTACGGGATTTCGAAGTGACTCGCCTTCGGTTGAGTTATTTTAATTTGGAACTAAAAAATTCTGGTGGCACCATTTCGCAAACTAAATTTGACAAAGTTACTTGAGTAACAAGGTGAAGATGACATTAAAATAACTGAACTAAATAAACAAAGAGATTTCTTTTTCCGTTTTTCAGGCCGGTTCACAGAGGCGTTGTCGGGATTTCTAAGCGAATAATCTGTTAAGTTAAATCGATATATCGAACAGGTGATGGAGCTAGGTTATTGAATATGAAATGCGATATTAAAGCGGTAAGATTTTTAATACGGGAATAATAATATTTGCGGTAATTACAAGTTTAATATTGATGATGTGATACGGTAGTTTACATTTTTAATAGAAAATTGACGGGAATTGAAAGAAAATTTTGAATTAAGAAGCCGAAATAGAATTTTGAAAATTTGTGTTGCGACACCGGGATCGGGACGCAGTTTCTCAGCTAGGCTGGCGGGAATAATGCTAGTGCATTTAAATTGTTCGTTTAGACGAATATCGGGATAATAAAAGAAGGTATAAGCTAATTGAACGGTATAATAGGTGGAAACGTAAAAACAAAGTAAGAGATAAATTTAAGAGGTAGAGCAAAAAATGAGTTTAAGATAGAAAGGTGAAGTTAAGGCGGTCTGAAGCGGAACGAATCGTCTGGTAGATTATAGGGATCGGTAATGCGAGAGGCTAGTCGGAAGGCGCGTCGCCTCGCAATGTTCGGGATGACCTGATCGGGAGCATAATTAGGTGCGCAATTCGGGCATTGGTTGACTGCGTAACCTTTCTTTCCGCACCGATGGCACACGAGTCGCTTTGGCTTCGGACATTCCCCGCGCTCGTGTCCTGGTTGGTCGCAATTCCAACATAGTGGCGGGCCGGTCGTGGTGGGTCGTGCCGGGTCTCGAACTGCTTCCGGTTGGCGTCTCGGATAGGCGCCTTGAGCCGCATAGGACCGCGGGTTTCGGGAGGTCGACGGGGTCTCGTCTTCATCGGCAGCCGACCAAGTCGGAGCTGGCGGGAAGTACGTTGGGGTATCATTGAAGGTGACGCTTCTCCAATTGGTCTGAGTACCCCGGGTGTCCTTTTTGCGGACCAGGTTGACCTGCGTCGTCTGGTCGCACCTCTCGGGACCGTTGCACTGCGTGCCCTGGCTGATCTGCACCAACGGACCAGACTGAGTGTTCTGATCTCGAGTGTTGGGAGGCTCAGTCTGCGTGCCGGTGTCGTGGCTAGGCGGGACTTCGCGGACTCGTCCGGGACGCTCGGCTTCTCGAATACGAAGTTCGCGGGCTTCCCTAGCAGCTGTTAAACCGGCCGATAGGTCACGGTTTAAATCGGGATTTTGGTCAAGGAACCTACGGATCAGCTGTTCGTGTTCACGGAGGTAGGGCCGAATTACAGCGAGATCCTCTTCGGATCCGCCGAACATCTTGGTCGATCGGGAATACAAGCTACGTACGGGATGAATCAGGCATGGTTATGATAGAATTTTAGATCTTTTACATGCACAATTCCCACTATTTTTCTACCTTCCACCTCAGAAAGTTCACATACAACAGGAGATAGCAATCGATTAATCTTAAACGGTCCATGAAACTTTTTCGCAAGTTTAGCTGCAACATGTTGTGTCGCGGACGATAAAACATGTTGTCGCTTCAAAACGAGGTCTCCTTGAGCGAAGCGTTCAGGCCTTTTTCGAAGGTTGTAATATCCGGCTTGTCTCGTGTGAGCGTTCTCTAGATTTTCGGTAATCCAATCTCGGAGTAATTGCATTCGTTGCATTCGCTCGGCCCATAGTTTTGGAGCTTGCGGCTCAATTTCGGGATCTCCTTCGATACGGGATCTTAAAGAGTTTACGGCTCTCGGGACTCGGCCTAAATTTAAAAATGCGGGACTAGTTTCCAAAGACGAGTGGTTAGCGGTATTATACGCGAATTGGAAGTCAGATAAATGAAGATCCCATTCGCGGTGATCAAATTCGAGGAAAGCGATTATCATAGTTTTTAATACACGATTTACTCTTTCAACGGGATTGGCCTGTGGATGATAGGGAGGAGTTGTCGTATGCTTGATGTGAAACGTTTGTGCTAACTCTTTAATCACGTTATTATTAAACTCGGTACCATTGTCGGTTAACAATACTCGTGGAACACCCCATCGGTTGATGACGTTTTCCTCGAATGCATCGCGAATGTTTTTGCCAGTGGCTTTGCGAAGAGCGCAACATTCGATCCATTTGGTAAATAAGTCTTGAATAACAAGGATATACGCGAAACCTGCTTTACTAGGCGGGAGTGGACCCATGATATCCATAGCTACAACTAACCATGGTTCTTCGACAACGCGTCTACCCATGAGACCGGCGGGAGCAGCTTGCTCAACCTTACTTCGTTGACAAGTATCGCATAATCTAACGTAACGGGAAACATCACGGAACATTCCTGGCCAATAGTAGGTGGTAGCAATTCTTTTATATGTTTTATCGGTGCCTAAATGTCCGGATTGCGGTACGTTATGAGCTTCGTCTAACACTTCATTACGCTGAATAATCGGGATTACTAATTTCCAGGCATTTAAATCGTTGACAGTTGTTCCGATAACGGGATTTGGTCGATGGAAGTATAATTGACCATTGTCGACCTTCCAATTCGGGAAGCGTATCGGGAATGTTTCAACGTCTCTCTTTCGTTTATCGTACCACGGGACACGTTGCGGTACTACGGCTGCACTAGCTTCTATGTCTTGTTCGGGAATCCGCGATAATGCATCGGGCACGTGATTGAGTGCACCTTTTCGGTAAACTATGTCGAAATCATATCCGAGTAATTCAAGTGACCATCTAGCTAATCTGCCAGTGGGATTTTTCTGGCCGTGAAGCCACTTCAAGCTGTTATGATCAGTAATAACCGTGAATCGATAGCCTTCGATATAGGGTCTAAACTTTTGAATCGACCAGATGACAGCAAGGCATTCCAGTTCCGTAACTGAATACTTGCGTTCTGCATCTGTCAAGGATCTACTCGCATAAGCTATTACATGTTCGATATCACCGGGAGATTGTGTTAAGACTGCACCTAGTCCAACGATACTTGCATCGGTTTGCAACACGAATTTTAGAGAAAAATCGGGACATGCGAGAGTCGGAGCTGATGATAGGCAACGACGGATTTCGGTAAAAGCGTCGGCCTGCTCTTTTTCCCAGATCCATGATTGATTCTTCCGTAAGAGACGGTTTAACGGTTCGGTAGTGGTTGCAAAATTCGGGATAAATCTACGGTACCAGGAAGCCATTCCTAAAAATCTCCGTATTTGTTTTACTGTCTTCGGGACAGGATAGTTTACGACTGGAGTTATTTTATCGGGATTTACTTGTAAGCCATTTTGATTTACAACAAAGCCTAAATATTTTACTTCGGAACAACAAAATTCACATTTGTCGGGATTAATGGTCAAGCCTGCTTGATAAATAGTACGCAATACGCGGCGCAGCCAATGGAGATGCTCTTCAAAAGTTCGCGTGGCGATGATTATATCGTCTAAATAAGCGAATGCATAAGGATCCATAGCTGGTCCGATAAGTCGATCTAATAACCTCTGAAACGTGGCCGGAGCTCCAGTTAATCCGTAAGGCATACGAGTGAATTGAAAAAGACCTTTAGTTGGAACGATAAAAGCGGTAACTTCTCTGCTTTCTTTAGCGAGAGGAATTTGAAAATAGGCTTGGCTTAAGTCGATGGTAGAAATATAACGAGCTAATCTTAATTTGTCCAGAATCATGTCCATCCGCGGGAGAGGATACGCGTCTTTTTTGGATACGCTGTTGACCTTGCGGAAATCGATACAAAATCGGTATGATCCGTTCGGTTTCTTTACCATGACAATGGGACTAGCCCATGCACTGCGGGACGGTTCAATTATTCCGGCGCTAAGCATTTTATCTACTTCGAGATTAATTGCGTCTTGAATCGCGGGTGAAACTCGGTATGCACGCTGTCTTATCGCGGGATTATTTCCTACATCGATCGTGTGAGTGGTTAAAGGAGTAACTCCTATAACATCAGTAGTAGGCGGGATTTCTTTAGTTAATAAAGATTTTAGTTCAATCGATTGCGCGTCAGTAAGCGTTGTAATACCATTACAATGTGAAACAGATGTAGACAATAAAGTTTCAAATTCAAATTCTTTAGAAGGATTATCTCGAAAATGCCAGGTTGAAGAAGTGAAATCAGCTGTTATTTGAAAAAGTTTAATGAAGTCTAATCCGAGGATACACGGGAAATTCAAATCGGGAATGATTCGCGTGGAAATTTCGCGGGTTATTCCTTGCAATTCTACGGGAATTATCACTTGACCTGTGATCTCGGCTTCTTGTCCTGCAGCCATTAATACGGGAGTAGAACGGGATGTAGTAGTAGTGAAGCCTAATCTTTTCAATAGATTTTCTGTTTTCGCGTTTAAAAACGTGCGGGAAGATCCACAGTCGAATAAAGATCTTACCGGGGTTCCGTGAATTGATATAGTTAGGAATAAGAGTGAAATTTTATTATGTGAATCTACCGGACTACAGAATTCAAGGTCGTTATTATGCAATTTTATTTCGGTATTATGCGACTGTATTTCTTGGTTACTATTATCGTTTCTTTCGGGCGTTACTTGGGAGTCCGCGGTAGCCCGTGAGAACGGCTCCTTTAAGCGTTTCCCGAACAACGGGGACATGTGAGCTTTGTGACGTCATCTCGTCCACATCTATAGCAAAAGATGCGTCGAGGTTCGGTACACTCAGGCCAATGATGACCGGGTTTTCGGCAATTGTAACAGGTCATGTTACGATGAACTCTACGTGAGTCGGGAGTCGGTAAGAACGGATTGCTAGCGGTTGGCAAAGTAGCACGGGAAGTTGACGGTAAATCGGGATTAGTGATAGCGGCGGTAGCCGGACGATTTTTCGAATTTTTATATTCGTTTTTCGTTTCCTTATGCGGCGAATTACGGGAAGGTCTCTTAGACGCATCTTTATTTTGGGCGTTGAATTGCGATGATAACTTCGTTTTGTTGTTTGGCGGCGGCACTGCATTTACGCAGTCGGGAGATTCATCGGATGAGTCGTTGTCATCTAAATCAAGATGAGCTAGGGTTACGCGATTTTGACGAGTCGGAGTTCTCGGTCCTCGGTATGCGAGCTCTGGCATCAGGACTCGATCGGGAGTCGGAGGTGCCTGATAATTATTGGCAGCTTGGAAACTGAGTTCTAGACGGCGAGCAAGATGCTCGAGTTCGTCTAGCGTCATTAAATCATCACGATGGATCAGAACTTGGTAACGCGGGAGTAGATTACGGTATGCGTAATCTAATTGTTCATCTTCTGGCCAAACGGGGCTAAGACGATCAAAATACGCTCTCATGAATGTAAGGTAGTCGGAGACTGGTTCATGTTCGCCCTGAGTACGTCGTCTAATTTCTTCACGTAACGCGAATTGTAAATTAGGCTTACCAAATCTATCACGCCAAGAAAATTCAAAATCTCTGAATGTATGCCAAGTGTTGCGTTTGGTACGAAACCAGTATAAGGCAACATGAGTTAAAAAGAACGGTATGCAGTTTAAGATATCAGCATCGCGAATATTAAATAACTGCTTGCCTTCTTGTAATCGAAGAAGAAAAGCTTCGGAATCTTCGGTACGGGCACCGGAAAATTTTAAATTCCACTTACGCATAGCTTCGTACGCGGCATGAGGAGAGGTGGTTTGATTGGACCTTGACGAAAAATTGTGTTGTCGCGTCGATGGTGGGAAATCTTCCTCCATGAAGTCTTGCTGTCGGGAATTGAATCGAGAATAACGGTTTTCCTGTCGGAAATCTGGTTCCGGGAAATTTTGAAGATCCAAATGTGGTTGATTAAAGAATCGAGGATCGCGATTAAAAGGTGGATTACCGTGATTAATCAGTGGTGAGTTAGTTCGTATTGGTTGAAAATCGTTATTATTATTGCTATTATTATTTAATTGCGTATTAGCAATTCGGGAAGTATTATTGTCGACATGTTGTCGATTGTCATTGAGCGGGGAGTGACCTCCGCTCGCTCTCGGGATGTTTATTTCGTCCACGTGTGTTGTGTTTTCTCTGTCGTCAGGCGGGATAGCTACATGAGTCGATTGCGGACTCTCGTACGTAGCGTCGTTTACTTGAAGTCGGGAAGGATCGCTTTGTACGGGAGGCTCTCCAGTAGGCGTTGGAGGCTTATCGGTATTTTCTCCTCTTTGAGACATGAGGAAGCGTAATAATCGGTATCTTAAAGTAGGTACTGTTCCTTTAGACGATAAAGAACGCTTGCTGAGTTCAGCACGTAACTGTTCCGCAAAAAGTAAATAAACCCACGCGTCTTTAGAAGACGGCCGTAGCATATAACTTCAAAGTTAAATTTTTAAACGTGCTTGACAACACGGAATTGTAACGTACGGGAGAAGAAAGTAAACAAACGATTCTATTGCGAGTTTAGGATTATTATTATTCGTTAATCCTTTGTCGGGAACGCTAATACTTTGATTGTTATTTTCGGTATTACCTATTATTTGATATCTTTAATTCCTTGTTTGTAATATTTAATATTACCTATTGTTCGATATGAGGAATTGTGGAACGCTTATTGTGAACCTTTGTGAAAAATCTTTTGTCTGATTCTTATTCTAGTTTCGGGATCTTTTGTTCTTTTGTTTCCAAACGGATCGAGACTGCTTATGATTTTGAATTTAACCGAATTTGCGGTAATTTATCTGAGTCACTGGATAATTTTATAACAATTTTTATTGGCAATACCCTCTTTTTGATTGCGTGGGCCCCACGTTGGGCGCCAATTTGCAACGAGCGACTTTTTTAAGGGCAGGGTTAACCCCGTAGCCGTGCACTTCGGCGTCACTGATTGTGGTTAATAAAATAGGACAAAACTAAAGTTGGGCGCCAGACGTGAAAACGTCACTTGAAATATAATAAAGGCTCAATAGATGTGACGGCGGAAATTGCCAACTAGCTCAGACTATATTTTATTACGAATAATGGTAGAGGGGCGGGGACGCTAAATTAAACAAGAATTAGAATATTCCTTTATCTGATCAATTTATTGAATCATCGGGATTATAGTGTCGATATCCGTAATTTTACGGGATAGAAATACAATATTGCCAAATTATCGTTGTGTCTCAGATATTATCGGGATTAAATCGGGAAGAATATTCACAGAAAATATTACAGAATAATAATAAAGATCAAAGCAGTGCGGCTCGATATAATACCAAATTTAATTTAACATTGAACGGGACAACTATCATACGATAATCAGAATGATCATGCGAAATAAATCAGATACAATATTTAATAACTAGAAAACTATAAATTAAATAATATGCTTGCTTCTACACTCGCTATCTCCAGAAATATAGTTTACAGGTCGATTGCTATCATACTACAGAATCAAAGATAAGAAAAGCAGCTAAACTCTACAACATGCGTAAGCAGCGTGAGATAAAGAAAGAAAGCAATAAGGAAGAAAGCCACAAAATAGATGCTAAGCACGAGTTAACTCGGGAATCCGTTCTTAATTATCCAACAATACACTATAAAATAATCGGGACGAAGTCTTAGACTTACGTGCCGGTAAAGTGGTCTATACCACACCAAAATACAATATATCAAATATAGTAGACAAAAACTAAACGGGATTCGTGAGAGAACTCATGGTTTTACAGAAAAATAGGTCTTACCTTACTGATGATACAAAACTTCCCCTTTCGGGAGTTAATAACTAAAAGACACGTAGTGTTCTTGTACAACTGACTCTAAATACTATGATAGAAGATAAGTTTAAACTAACGAAACAAAGAAGAGAGAGAGACTAATGTAAAAATTGAAAATAGAAAATTGTACACTCGGGATTCGGTATTCGGGACACTTGTCGGGACACTGATGTTCTAGCCGTGAAGACGGACGAGCGTAGAAGTAGGCCGAATCCTGCGTTGTCCTGCATTTTATAGCTTCGGGAATTACTTGCTGTTGAGCCGCTCGTCGACGGTAGTTTAGGCGACGAATCAGGTGCCGAGTACTGTTCGACGTACTTTCGGGAACGCGTAGTCCAATTCTGCCTGATTTTTGAATATTTGTCCAAGCCTGAAATCGGTATGGCGGTACGGCGGGATGTTTTAAATGCGGTACAGCGGGATTCGACGGTATTTCTTCTCCTGTCTTCCTTACTTATCTCTGGTCTCTCGTCTCGGGACTCCTCGGGATCATCGTCGGGACGAAGTGCACCCTGACTGCGCTTTAACAAGAAAAACTGACCAGTCAGAGGATCTGGCGGAAGTTCTGATGCCCCTATACCCGGATCTGCATCCAGATTTTCCCCATGAGCGGTGTGGAAGGCTTACAGGCAGGCCTGCATCACACGATTGCAATTCTACTATCGGGACCTTTCTTGGGTAACCACGATAGCGGGACGATGACGAGAAAGTCGATGGTTCGGTCCAGCTCGACTCCAGGTCGATAAGTCTTCGGCAACGGGAAGCATTGTTGGGTTACTTTTGAGTTTTCGCCCTGCTCTGTTCGACCACTGCCGAGACGTCCGGAATAAGTTGACGGGAAGTGGTCCAGCACCAGGCTGAGAAGTCTGCGGGAACGGGAGGAATGGCTCAGCGAGTCGTCCTTATTCAACCGCTCCTGCGGCATCCACGACCTTGAGATTGGTAGAGAAGGACGGGAACTAACAGTTCGGGAAGGACTTCGTCTCAGACGTCGATGTTATCCCTCGACGTCCTGGCGTAGTCTCCCCGAGCGTCGACATTTTTACATATTTCGTGAAATAAAAGCAAAACATAGCAAATAATATAATTAGTAAGCAAATTAAATCAAAACCTGAGACCTGGCTACTTTCTGGAGTTGTCCGTCCTCACGTCGTCACCGTGTTCAGTGTCCCAACTGTGACGCTCGCAAAATGCAACGTCACACAACTCTGTACGGTAACGTATGGTCTCGCTTGCGCTCCATATCTCGCGATACGTGTCCTTCATCAGCTCGTTCAAGACGAAGGGCAACGTTTTCCCCTAGCAAATCAAATCATTATCGACAACACGTACGTCGACGACGTACTCTCGGGGGCAGACAGTCCACTGCAAGCTCGCGAAAAAATCGAAGAACTCAATCAGCTGCTCAGGGCGGGCGGCTTTGAACTAAAAAAGTGGACGTCGAGCCACCCTGAAACTCTTGTAGACATTTCACCAGGTGATCGGGAAATCGCAAAACAGCAGAATCTCGATCAAAGTCCGTTCTTTCGTGCACTCGGTCTTATGTGGAGACCCGAGATCGACTCGTTCGCATTCGCGCCTCAACTTGTCGAGGATGAGCACATCCTTACGAAACGAAAGATCCTCTCAGAAATTGCTCAGCTGTTCGATCCTCTTGGTTGGCTCTCGCCGATCACGATCCGAGCCAAGATTTTCATGCAACTGCTGTGGGCAATCGGCCTCAGCTGGGATCAGCCCCTGCCCGACTCACTCGCGTCGCGCTGGATCACCTTCCGGGAAGAGCTACAAGACGTCTCCCTGATCACAATTCCTCGATGGATCGGGCTCAGCTCAGAATCTCCAGCAGTGGAGATTCATGGATTCGCGGATGCTTCTCAACAGGCTATCGCGGCGGTAATCTACTTGCGAACGTACATTGACACTCACGAAGTGCGCGTCTCGCTAACATGTTCGAAAACAAAAGTCGCGCCCCGGAAAAAAGTGACAATTCCGCGTCTCGAACTGTCTGCCGCGCTCCTCCTAGTAAGACTTGTGCGCCACGTGGAAAGCACTCTCAATCTCGCGAAAGCTCCGGTTCATCTGTGGTCGGACTCGACAGTCGCGCTCGCGTGGATAAAAAGTCACCCCTCTCGCTGGAAAGACTTTGTCCGCAATCGTGTCACCGAAATACAAGATTTCGCGCGTGCTCGGTGGCATCATGTTTCGGGTTCGGAAAATCCAGCAGATCTCGCGTCTCGCGGCGCCTCTCCAGAGCAAGTTCGCGCCTCACAACTCTGGATTCGCGGTCCATCATGGCTTGCCAAGCCTTCAGTCAGCTGGCCATCCTCATCTCCAACGCTGAAGGGAGATGAACCTCTCGAAGAAAGAAAGCAGGTAGCAACCCATCATCTCGCGGCATCTGATCCACCACCAATCTGGGATCTCATCGATCGATACTCATCACTAACGAAATTGGTGAGAATCACCGCTCTTTGCAAACGTGCTGCGAACATATTTTTATCAAAATCGGTCGCGAAATCTCCTAAAAAAAATGTCTCGCGCGACCCGATCATGACGTTCGAACTAGAGGACGCTCGCATCTTCTGGGTTGCGAAAAGTCAAAAAGCTTACTTCGGAGCCGAGATTAGATTGCTCAAACAAGGTTCGCGTCTCACTCGGCGCTCCTCACTCTTTCGGCTCGCTCCATTCGTGGACCGAAACGGACTACTAAGAGTCAGAGGACGGTTGCAGTAATCATCCCTAGCTTACGACGAGAAGCACCCTCTCATTCTCCCTCGAGAATCGTCATTAACCACGTTGGTGATTGATCATTATCATCGAGCGACTCTTCACGGGGGACCACAGCTCACCCTCGCCACCATCCGACAACGCTTCTGGATCATCGGTGGAAGGGTACCGGTCCGCTCGTACATCTATCGCTGCGTTTCGTGTGCGCGTCAACGCGCTACTCTTAGCGTCCAGCAGATGGGCCAGCTCCCTCAGTCTCGCGTTTCGCAGGCAAGACCCTTCTTGCACGCTGGCATCGACTACGCAGGGCCATTCGCAATTCGAGCCTCTCGCGGGAGAAATCCAAAAACTTATAAAGGCTACATAGCTGTTTTTGTATGCTTCTCCACATCAGCAGTTCACCTCGAACTAGTCTCGGACTGCACAACGGAAGCCTTCATCGCGGCATATAAGCGCTTCACCTCACGACGCGGAATCTGTGCGACTATCGCAAGCGATTGCGGAAAAAACCTCGTTGGTGCTGATACTGAACTTCGTCGCTTACTCGCGGCATCAGCGAAGGAATCCGCTGAACTCGCCAACATCCTCGCGTCACACGGAACACAGTGGCGCTTCAATCCTCCGTCAGCACCTCATTTCGGTGGTAAGTGGGAAGCCGGGGTGAAATCAGTGAAGTTCCACCTCAAAAGGGTCATTGGCGAAGCCAAACTCACCTTCGAGCAGTTCGAAACCTTCCTCGCGCAAGTGGAAGCTACCCTCAACTCGCGACCACTGTGTGCACTCTCGGACGATCCGACAGACTCGGGTGCTTTGACTCCAGGGCATTTTCTCATCGGCACAGCCTTAAATACCGTGCCAGAACCCTCGCTCGCGGACGTACCGGTCCAACGCCTCTCACATTGGCAACTCTCACGCCAAATGCTCGAGCATTTTTGGAAACGTTGGAGCACGGAATACCTCCAGACTTTTCAACATCTGCCGAAGTGGCAATCAATCAACGGAAACATCGACATCGGAGCCATCGTTCTCATCAAGGATGGAAACTTACCACCATCGGTCTGGCCACTCGCGAGGGTCATCGATGTCCACCCAGGATCGGATGGATTAGTTCGCGTTGTGACAGTAAAGACGAAATCGTCGGTGGTAAAACGGCCGATAGTAAAATTGTGCGTGCTACCGGTTAACTCTCATAATGAGCCCCACACGGCGGGCGGCTTATCATGATTTCGCAATCGTCAAACGATAGCGAGGCGGGCGGTATGTTCGGGCAAAGTATAATCGATCGCGTAGATCAGCTGGACGGCTAGCATCTATCGATCGCACACACACCTTCGTGCAGTGTTTACCTGCGTTAAATCGAAGGCTTAACGTATCATTGCGCACCGAGCGTAAGAAGTACACGATGTATATATGTATATGTATTCCTGCGGACTAAATCAAAGTCCATATGTATATCAGTATATCTCAGATCTCCCTGTGGGAAACATTATAACCGTTAGGCTTCGTAGCCAATATCTGTTTTTATATTCCATCGTGGAAATTAAATAAAGACACGAGTTTTAAGTAAGAAAATAGAATCAAAACCCGTGTAAGCTCTTCCTAAACATTAATCCCGTAAGTCACTCATCCTAGGCCTCTCTCTCGCTAATTCGTTTACCCACATCTAACGAACCTCTTTTTCATATCTCGCATCAATGTATACAGGGTGATTCTTTTTGCGCGCACCATTTGGTAAGGGTAGATTCCTTGTGAAATTCTAAGACTAATTTTCCTTTACCAAAAAGTCCTGGGTCTAATATTTTCCGGGCTACAGAAGGTCTTAGTTGACCAATCACAGAGCTTACAGCTGCTCAAGTTAGGGCCGGGTCAAAAGTATAAGACTAGCAGTGCCCGTGGCGAGTCGATTTCCAGTGAAATAAAAATAAATGATTAAATCTAGTGATAAATTTTTTCATCATATGGCATTTGGGTTACAGTTATTGTCGCCAGGAGTCACCAGGAGTTGTTTTCGTACAACATACACTTCGATTATCTATGACCAGGACAACCACTACGTTGGCTTCGTCCTCCGGGTACACCGCTACGTAGTTTTTGTCCTCCAGGTCGACCGCTACGTAGTTTTCGTCCTCCAGGTACACCGCTACGTAGTTTTCGTCCTTCAGGTCGACTGCACCGTAGTTTTCTTCGTCTAGTTCGACCGCACCGTAGTTTTCGTGATCCAGGTACACCGCTACGTAGTTTTCGTCTTCCCGGTCGACTGCACCGTAGTTTTCTTCGTCTAGTTCGACCGCACCGTAGTTTTCGTCATCCAGGTCCACCGTTACATAGTTTAAACTACGGTGCGGTCGAACTAGACGAAGAAAACTACGCTGCAGTCGACCTGGAGGACGAAAACTATGTAACGGTGGACCTGGATGACGAAAACTACGGTGCGGTCGAACTAGACGAAGAAAACTACGGTGCAGTCGACCTGGATGAGGAAAACTACGGTGCGGTCGGCCTGGATGAGGAAAACTACGGTGCGATCGACCTGGAGGACAAATACTACGTAGCTATGTACCTGGAGGACGAAAACTACGTAGCGGTCGACCTGGAGGACAAAAACTACGTAGCGGTGTACCCGGAGGACGAAGCCAACGTAGTGGTTGTCCTGGTCACAGATAATCGAAGTGTATGTTGTACGAAAACAACTCCTGGTGACTCCTGGCGACAATAACTGTAACCCAAATGCCATATGATGAAAAAATTTATCACTAGATTTAATCATTTATTTTTATTTCACTGGAAATCGACTCGCCACGGGCACTGCTAGTCTTATACTTTTGACCCGGCCCTAACTTGAGCAGCTGTAAGCTCTGTGATTGGTCAACTAAGACCTTCTGTAGCCCGGAAAATATTAGACCCAGGACTTTTTGGTAAAGGAAAATTAGTCTTAGAATTTCACAAGGGATCTACCCTTACCAAATGGTGCGCGCAAAATGAATCACCCTGTATCTATATACCGGGACAATCACGTGAAACCGAATGGATCCATTTTACCGGACAGCGAATATTTCGTATTTTTAGCAGGTTAACCACTCGTTGCACTGAAAACCCCTAGGGTGATTTTGGCGTGCGGTCGATGAAACTCGGCAGCCATTGTTGGACATTGTTGTTGGAAACCGGCTGACTGTCAATACATCGCGGAAGGTAGACATGTGGGGTTATGTTCGCTTATTTTAAGCAAATGATAAATGAAGTGAATAAAACCCACGTGAATAAGTTATTGATATTTATCAAAAATCGATCAATCAGTTTTAAATAATATCATAGTACAATCAACGAATTAACTTAAGCTATAACTGCAAATTAATTAGAATCAAAGAGTTCATCGAGAACAACCAATTCCTTGATTGTATTAAGATATCATTCAAAACTAATCGATAGATTTTTGATAAATACTCATAGCTTATTCACGTAGTTTTTATTCACCTTATCAATCATTTGCTTAAAATAAACGAACATAACCCCACATGTCTACCTTCCGCGATGTATTGACAGTCAGCCGGCTTCTATCAACAATGGCTGCCGAGTTGCATCGACCGCGCGCCAAAATCACCCTAGGGATTGTTCAGCGCAACGAGTGGTTAGCCCGCTAAAATGACGTCATATTCGCCAATATTCGCTTTTCGGTAGCATGGATCCATTCGGATTCACGTGATTCTCACGGTATATTTGGCAATATCATAAACGGTCTACCGTCTAAAGAGAGAAGGGACAAAATCTATACCTGCGTACACTTTGGTAACGTCGACTGTTCACCCTTTCTACCGTCAGGTACACCACGGCAGTAACGAGTGAACAGGCGTCGCACTAAGGTCAGAACTGCTGCCGCAGTAGGAACGGATTTGATGGGCTCACCTATGCTGAAAGCGACAGTATTCACACATGTTGGAATCGCTAGTCCAGATTTGATTAGGTTAGCGCAGCTCATGTATGCCTAGGTTAGGCTAGGATAGGTATGATTAGCTTGGGTTAGGTTAGGTTAGGTTAGCTATGATGAGCTTGGGTTAGGTTAGGCTTGGTTACATTCAATAACGAAGAAAAAAAAAATAATAATAATAATAAATAAATTAATTGATTAATTAATTAATTAATAAAAAAAAAAAAAAAAAATGGCGCCGGGGGGAGGGGGCGGGTCATAAACGGTATAGTTGACCCTCTCTACTTCCGGCTCCTTGGTGGATGGAGGAGTGTGCCCGCAGAGTTGAAATTAGACGATTAGCGTCCATCAAGTATCGTTCGAATATGACGGAAGAAAATTATGACCATTACATCAAAATCATTAAGGAAACCACAAAATTTCCAGAGGAGACGAAGAAAAAAGGCTTTAAAGCCTTTTGCAGCTCTTTAAGTCCTAGTACTCCTCTAGATAAAATATGGGGTCCTATCGAGGCGTTTAGGTGCAGGTTCAACTATCCCATATCCACAAACACCATGAGTGCTGAGGATCCTGCCGTCGAGCTGGCATTTTCCAAAATTGCTCCTCCCTCAGTCGAGGAGGAAACTCCTCTCCTCAACAATGATACCCCAGTCGCAGATCGCTTTATCAAGCTCCCGTCTTTATGGCGGAGCTAGTTTCTTCGGTGGCCAGAGGTAGAAATGGTTCCTCTCCAGGCCCAGATCTTATTTCCTACAACATTATACAAAGATTTTCCACCAACGCCTTGAACTCTTTGTTAAAAATCTATAATTTTATTCTGACCGGAGGTAAATTTCCGCCTGACTGGCACTTTTATGTCGTCTGCCTGATCCCAAAGCCGGGAGGGAAAGGGGTTCGTCCCATTTCGCTGTCATGCACCCTTCTCAAAACTTTGGAAAGAATAATGAATGACAGAATTGTCTGGTGGATTGAGAAGGAATCCCTGCTCCCCAATTGTTTTTTCGGCTTCCGGAAACAGAGGTCATGCACAGACAACATCGCCGTCCTAGTATCAGATATACATATTAATTTCATCCAGAATAATGATCTCACAGGTATTTCCGTGGATATCGAGGGGGCATTTGATAATGTCATCTCCAAAATCCTCATCCAGGACCTGCACGACCTCGGACTCCCTCTCGCTTTTACCACCTTCATCGATAACGTTATCTGGTCCAGGAACCTGGTCGTGTCCTCCCAAGGTATCGATCGGGAAAGAGAACGGCCCGGAAAGGGCGTCTACAAGGATTTATACTAAGCCCAATCCTTCTCAACATTTACACCAGGAACATGCTAGCACACGTAAATAACAACACCGGAGTGCTGACCTATACGGACGACGTTGTCCTCTACTCCTCGAAAAGACGAAGCCTCCGATTCCCTCTCCTCGCTCAGATTATGGTTGTCTTGCAGGGGCTCAAAGGTCGCAGAAGGGAAAACCCAGTTATGCATGTTTACTAGGAAGGATTTCGGTCGTAGGGCGGTGTACATTAACTTTAAGAATTTTAGAATTCAGAATAGCTCCTCTGTTAGGTTCCTAGGGATCTTCATGGACACCGCGCTTAATTGAAAAACCCAAACTGAAATCACAAGGAACAATGCCATCAAGGCCAACTCCATATTAAAGGCAATAGCGGGGTTTAAACGGGGAGCACAACCATCCACCCTTCTGATGGTCTACAAGAGCCTTATTAGAGCTATTTTAGATTGGGGTAGTATTTTTTATCAAGATGGTCCTCACGGATAGTTACAGGCACTTGAGAGAGTCCAATATGCTGCTCTCAGAATTCGTCTAGAGTGCCTGAAAACAACGCCAACCAACGTCCTCCTACACTTACCAGGAGTCCCGCCTTTGGGATGCAGAAGAATCTTCCTTTCGAAGAGATACGTTACAAAACAGGTCTCTTTAACAGCAAGTATGATCATTTCCAAATTTCTATGGTTCTGGAAAGGTCCCAATCATCCTCGGTCAAGGCATCTCTTCGTCCTCCCTTATACAAGCTTTGGCAGGGGAGGAGAGATCTCTTTACTCCTGTTATTAGAAATAGACACCCGCCAATTATTGACTATCCCACTCTATTCACGGATATACAAACTGACCAGCTGATAGGCAAAGCTATCAAGCAGATCCAGAGCGATCCCATGCCTTTCTTCTCCGAATCCACTCATCAAGAGACTCGGTAGAGTCTTGCGCCAAGTACAATAAAAAAAAAAAAAGTCAAACGCCGCGCGAGACTCGACAGAGTCTATATACCCGAACGGGAGCTAACCGGCGTGGTGGGGATACAGTATTTTCCTAATTTCTTCCGCTTCACGATATCCCCGAAATTTAATTAATTGTCTCAAAATGTACATACAAAGAGCTTTCATTTGAGTGCAACTTAAATTGAATCAGTGCACGTAAAGCTGAAATATGATTAGCTTGAGTTTACGAGTACCCGTTTCGTCTTAAAAATTTTTCGTCTCCTTCTTCAGACCAAATATCCACTAAACCTATGTGCATGACGATTAGGGAAGAGTGGCCACCACTAGACAGCAGATATATACTAAGTACTCAACATCAGTTGCCAGGTGGCGCTCTTGTCGACACTGTGACGTATGATCGAGAATCGATTGCGCAAGGCCACGGAGTACGGACAGACGGAAGTAGATAACATATGAGAGTTCTGGATCCAGCCTTCTTTACCGGCCATCAGGCAGTAGGTAAGTTACTGACTGCGTCGATTAGTTATCGACGATCGGATGGTAACGATTACCGATCTTTGTTACCGATAGTCTGATGGTAACGATTTTGGATTGCCGATCTGATGTTACCGACAATCGAATGGTTACAATTTTCGGCCATGCGATGGTGCCACTACCGATCTGTTTCTTGGTTCATGGTAACGATGGCCGATCTTTGGTTACCGATAGTCTGATGGTACTGATGTTGAATCATGGTAACGTGAATCATGGATTGGCGATGTTCCGTTACCGACGATCGAATGGTTGCAATTTTTCACCGAGCGATGGCGCCACTTTCGTTATCGGTAGTCCGACGGTAACGATTCTGAATCAAAGATTGCCGATCTTCTGTTACCGACAATCGGATGGCTGCAATTTTTTTGTCTCGCGATGGCGTCACTACCGATTCGCCTTCGGATCACGGTAACGATTACCGATCTACCGACAATCGATCCATGATGGCCGCTCTGAAATATCTAATTCTTAGCTCACATAATTATACCAATTATACTAGCTGGAATGCTCAAAAAGTGGCAGGGTATGTTATATGCAAGCAGTGACGCGAATCATCCGATAATATATGTTTTTTATTTGGTATTTCTTAAGTCTAACCTATTCTGTAGTAACAATTTCTTAAAAGTAGCTTAAACTATATTTCTTAAGTCCAACATATTCTAGAGTAAAAATTTTCTTGAAACTAACTCAAGCTATATATTTACAAAGAGGTGGCGATCACGCACCGAGGTTCACGTGTATCTGAAACATACAGGTGTTGCAATAACCAATCGTTATGTAATGAAAATTATATCAACTTACCGAACAATGAGTTGAGGTGTCACCTAGGCATTCCACGACCACCTTCTCCTCCTACTCTCCCTCCT